>LPNX010427425.1:74087-95661 GCA_001517045.1 Pseudotsuga menziesii
CATTCTAGCATGGTGAGAGGATTGGTTCCTTCCATGGTCAGATATAAGTGTTGTTCCCTTCCAACATGGTGAGAGGATTGGTTCCTTCCATGGTCAGATGTAAGAGCTATGACATGGTAAGAGGATTGGTTCCTTCCATGGTCAGATATAAGTGCTGTTCCCTTCCAACATGGTGAAAGGATTGGTTCCTTCCATGGTCGGATGTAAGAGCTATGACACGGTGAGAGGATTGGTTCCTTCCATTGTCAGGTGAATGTGATGATCCCACATCCAGCATGAAAAATGGATGGCTCTGTGAAGACACATCTAGTATGAAAAAGGACTAGCTCTGTGTAGGTCTGAAGTGAATACTTATTCACTTTACACAAATAATATTACCAAAAGGCTTGGAATATTAAATAAGCCATAATAATATATATATTGATGATAGAATAGATATGATACATTTACAATGGTTGGACTTATATAGATCCATTCGTGACTTTCCAACCTACAGTCATGACTCTTTGATAATTATTAATTATCTATTAATATTATTTTTAATATTTATATATTTTATGTTCGTTACATTGCTACTCTCTTTAGAAAGGCTTTGTCCTCAAAGCCTTCATAATGTTTTTGCCTCATTTTTTGAAGTGTCATAGCCGACGAAACATGTCGATATGAACTGCTAAGAGTGGAGCATAAATTATGATATGTGGATGAATCAATCCATCCCAAATTGATTTGTTGTGGATTGTTGGCATTACATACTGATCTGTTGTTAGGAGCTTTGGTCACATCGATACCAGTAGCTTTCGATAGTTCCCACTTTTTAGGATATCGGTTTTTATGGTTGGGGTGTTGATAAGGACTTTTCACGATTTCATTTTCTTTTATGAGTGTCATCTTGTGAGCATTGATCTGAGTTGGAAGTTGTATTTTCGTCCCTTGAGGTTTTAAGGTTTCCTTCTGTATCTTGTCCAACTTGTTTTCCAACTGCACGTAATCATTTTGAAACTTCTTAATCGCTTCTACTTGTGCCTTTCTGTCATCTTCAGAATTCTTAAGTTGTTCCTTAAGATCTTTGTTATGACTTCTAATGCAATTAATTTCTTCATGCTTGTTTAGAAGTTTCCCTTCAATGTCTTCCGTATATTGTTCTGTCTTCCGACTATTTTTTAATTTCTTAATTTTCATGACTAGTGTTTTCAATATGATTCCTTAATCTGAAAATTTCTTCGGAATTGTTGGATAGTGTTTTATTACTTTTTGTGATCTCCAACTTATGAGTCTTTTTAGAGTTGTCATTTTGTCGTTGAAGAAATTTTATCTGTTGTCGACACTGGTCGATCATTGATTCTTGATTTTCTAATTTATGTCGTATCAGCGTTAGTTCTTCATCCTTGTCGCGAACGATTTTGTTCAACCATTTTATTTCCACTTCGTAATCGTTTATTTCTTTCTTTATATCTTGATTTTTTAATCTTTGATTGAAATCATTTTCTTCTTTTAATTCATCAATTTGCGCATATAATTTTTCTATATGATTTTTCTAGTTGGAAATGTTTTTTTCCTTGTACTTTTCGTCTATCTTATGTATTTCAATTATTACTTCCAAATTTTTATTCCTGTCGCGTAAATCTATGTTGTCTCTTTGGTAGCGTTTTAACTTGGCTTCTAATTTCTCTATATGTAGTCGTAGATCAAATTCCATGATCTTTGCTTTCTTCCACACTAGATGATGATGGTCTTCGATTTTTTTCGATTTTGTTTTTCCTTTGACTTCCCCACCTAAGTTCAATCTCACTTGCTTTTTAGTATCAATTATTATGCACCTTTTTGATCTTTTATTTCCCTTAAGTTTTGTAAAATGTGAGTAGATTGGGTGGTTGGGAGGAATGATTGTTAACTTCCCTGCCCAGGTTCAAATCTCACTTCTTTATGCACTTCTAGCTTTTATGTTATTTAATAAAAAGAATTAAAGACTAAACTCAACCTAATTAAGGTATGAGTTATTATTTAATATCCAATAAGAGTTATTATCTAATATCCAATAAGGGTTTGTTTTATAAAACCACGAGCCTTTGTTTTCTTCTTTCCCTTTTTTATGGGATCTTCTCCCTTCTTCTCTTTTTTTATTTTAATTTTTACTTCTTCCTTTTTTTTTTCTTTTTTCTTTTTATCTTTTTACATTCTTCTCCTTTAGATTATTTTCTCTTTTTTTATATTTATTCTTCCTTCTTCTCTTTCTCTCTTTTTAAAATTTTTTTGTTTTGTTTTTACTTCTCACCCTTTTTTTTCCTTTTACTTTCTATTTTTATGGTCAAAGACCCAATTCAAGAAAACTCGAATAATGGCTAAAAGCCGATAAAATGGCCAAAGGCCAGAATCTAGCCAACGAGGCTCTGATACCAATGAAGTGAATACTTATTCACTTTACACAAATAATATTACCAAAAGACTTGGAATATTAAATAAGCCATAATAATATATATATTGATGATAGAATAGATATGATACATTTACAATGGTCGGACTTATATGCATCCATTAGTGACTTTCCAACCTACAGTCATGACCCTTTGATAATTATTAATTATTAATTAATAATTATCTATTAATATTATTTTTAATATTTATATATTTTATGTTCATTACAAGGTCCCACATCCAGCATGAAAAAGGGATGGCTCTGTGAAGACACATCTAGTATGAAAAAGGACTAGCTCTATCTAGTATGAAAAAGGACTAGCTCTGTGAACACTCATCTAGTATGAAAAAGGACTAGCTCTGAGTAGCTGCCACATCTGGTATGAAAAAGGACCATCTCTGTGAAGACTCATCTAGTATGAAAAAGGACTAGCTCTAAGTAGTTGCCACATTTGGTATGAAAAAGGACCAGCTTTGTGATGTCTCAACTGGTATGAAAAAGGACCAGCTCTATGATGCCTCATCTGGTATTAAGAAGGACCAGCTTTGTGATGCCTCATATGGTATGAAAAAGGACCAGCTCCGTGAAGACTCATCTAGTATGAAAAAGGACTAGCTCTGAGTAGCTGCCACATCTGGTATGAAAAAGGACCAGCTCTGTGATGCCTCATTTGGTATGAAAAAGGACCAGCTCTGTGATGCCTCATTTGGTATGAAAAAGGACCAGCTCTGTGATGCCTCATCTAGTATGAAAAAGGACTAGCTCTATGCTGATACATCCAGTATGAAAAAGGACTAGCTCTGTATAGGTTCCTATGACAAGAAGAATCAAGAGATAACACCCATGATGATGACCCAGTGATGATCCAGATCTAGTGATGATGATCCAGCAGTGATGATCCAGATCGAGTGATGATCCAGATCCAATGATGATGTCTAGTGATGATCCAGATCGAGTGATGATACAGATCCAGGGGTGATGTCCAGTGATGATCCTGATCCGATGAATTGAAGATGAAGATGAGTTGAAGATGAAGATGAATTGAAGATGAAGAAGACTTGAAGATGATGAGGACTCGATGATGATGAGGACTCGATGATGATCCAGAAGATACAGAGAAGAAGACTTGTGTTGAAAATTGTGTCGAAAGAATACTTTCCTAGTTAAGAGGGAGTGTTGATGTATATGTAACTTTGGAATGTATTTCAGTTGTATTTCTTATATATTGTAACCCGATGTTTATTCTGGGATCTACTTGAGTTATGTCATGCCTCGATGTTCCTATCCAGAAAAGTCTATAATGTAAACAAGTCATGTCAAGTCATTGTGGGTAACCCTCCTATTGTCTAAGGGTTAAAGTTCTTGCAGTTTTGGGGCACTAGGGTTATTAGACTCTCCTAGTGAGGTCGGCCCTAGTAGGGTTTTAGTCATGTTGATATTAGTATAAATAGAGAGATGGATTCTCTATTTATCACACAACTCATACACACTCGAGTGTAGTGCATAGTTGAGGGAGGAGAAGACACTAGGGCTAGATAGAAAGAAGGTTACTGCTGTCGGGAGATCACTTACTGTTTTGGGTTCTACTTTTGGTGCTGATTCTATCTCTAAGGAAGTTGCGGGGTTTTCACCATTTATGGTTTCCCCGAGGATAAACACTGTGTTCATTGTCTCTTGTGTTTTATTGCTGTGCTTGTTATTCTCTCAGTTAAAGATCCTAATATAATGCTAGCTTAATGATGAAATTATAACACTAGTAACTTCCTCTCTTCTTCTCTCCTTGTCGATCTTCACACATCCTGGATCATTCCTCTAGCTAATCGACTCTCTTCTTCTCTTTTCTAAAAAAAAATCCACAACCAACATTAGTCTCGCACACAGATTGGGTTCACCCTTTTATAAGCTGCTACCTTTCCTAATCAAATGACTCTTTTATGTTAGCCGACAGGATATCATTTATATTCTCATACATTCAGTTACAACTGACAATAGGCATTATTGACCCAAAATAAAATGATGCTTTATTACCAAAAGTTTGCCTTATTCTAAGTAACTCCTTACCCATGATCAGTCGAGATGTCATTTTCACTGCTCTGCTCTTCTTCTGTCGCAGTTTTTTATGTCATGGTTTCTCTTATCGCCAATCCTTCCATCACGGTTTCTCTTCTGTCGGAGCTTCTCTTATCGCCAATCCCTTTGTCATGGTTTCTCTTCCATCGTATCTTCTCTTCCGTCGCATCTATTTTCTGCCTTGGAACAAGATTCTTTATCCTCTTGAGCAGAATTCAACCAGAATTCTTCCTAACTTGTCCTAAGGACAACATGCCCCCAACACTCACCTATGGATTGTCCCAAGCTGCATTACTCTGAGACCTCCGTTATTACAAATTTAATTTGAAAATATTGAAATATTTTCATTATGCGCTCAATCTCCTCCCATACTTCTGTTTCTGTATTCTTTAAATTTTCAACAAGTTCGGAATTGATGTTTTCCAAAGTTATAAGTCTTGCTGTCTCTACTACTTGTCACACTTTTTGGTATACAGGTTGAATTATACATGTAATTTTGTCTGCTTCTGCTTGCAATTCAACGACCTTGTCAGTCCTCTTTTGCTACTATGTTCGCAATGTTTCAACCTACTATTGTAGCCTCTTCATGTCGGTAGAATTAGCCATTTTCTCTAGTAATGGAAGTTTCTTTATCTCATTCTTCAACTTGTTCACCTCTGTCTCACTAGTGTGCAACTATTTTACGACTTTATCTAACTCCTCATTGTCAATCAAATCTTCCCATGTTTGAGAAACTTGCTCGACATATTTGGCACAAAGTGCCTCCGCATCTTCTATTCTCTTCGTAGTATATGTGGCTACATTTCTTCTCTCTTCCAATAATTTTGGAGGTGTACTAGGTGTCACCTATGATTCCAATTCGGTGACTTTCTTGTTGAGGTTCTCTACAATATCTCCAATTTGAAACTTTTTCACTTCCACAAAATCTCATTGGTAATGCCTTCATCGGTAAACTTGTTGCAATCAAGTGTTACGGATTTGTCAAGCCAATGCCTATTTTACTCCCAAGTCTTAGATTTTTGTTTTGCTTCTTTGACCGTTTTCTTCATCTTATGAACAATCTTGTTTAATGGTCTAACTTGCATAAATAATGCGCCTTATCTAACCTTTATTTCTACTACTGTGACATTCTGAATGGAATATACTTCATACATCGAAGGTGCAGAGAAATATATAGTGAGACTAAGCTTTTGGCCATTGCATTTAGCTATGTTGTCCCCAAGTCGAGTGCTTCACCCAACACTTGAGTCTTTATTGGTGGGATGGGTATTGATACATCACTAGGTCGTTCCTCCGACGAGCCAACTAAGTCCTGCAACTCATACAATTGTGGTCTGTAGTCGACCGCTAATATTACTTCTTTCACTTCCTTACATAGTGTTTGTAATAAGTCTGTAGAGCCTTGGTCTACGACACAATATTTTGTTGCATTAGGGGGGTACATATGTGCAGCAACAATGCTGCAATAAACCATTATTTGTAATGAAAATCCTACATCTGGAAACTTACTTTATCCATCAACATCCTAAATCTCTATTTGAAATCCAAAACAGATTCCATAGGAAATTGTTTAATTTATTTATTCTTTGTAATGAACTATGGTTCATATTTGGGCTTCTTGAATTCACCTATTAGTCATGCTCAAATTTGATCTAACATTTTCTGTGTTACTCCTATCGTAACCAAAGATAATTTCATGTACCAATCCAATGCTCGACCACTAATGGTTGTGATCATTTGATCCTTCTAGATGGCTTCATCTTGGACCTGTCACACAGTCCACACGGATTGACATAGAAACCAATATTTCTCTGGGTCTTGTAACCCATTTCCATTAAAGATTGGTAACTTAATATCGTTCCCATCCATTATATTTGTTCTAGGAACTGCTTGGATATTAGGAATATCTTGTCTGCTATTTCCATGATTACTGTTAATTTGATTAACAAAACCACTGGGAGATGAGTTTCTCGATCTTACCTTTGGATATGTACACAGGGTAGTGGGTATGGTGTACTTGCACTCTGGATTTGGAACTTCTTCTTCCTCCTCTTTTTCAGGTGTAGGATGGTATTCCTCTTCCTCGTTGCAAGGACCTTCATCAAAGTGTGACACCGAATCGTAGAATTATGTTCTGGTCATGCCGCAACTTCCTCTTCCAGTCGCAGCCATTCCCCTCTTTCTCGACCAAGATATTCTTCCACTCCTTAGATTTCCACCTTCTATTTCATTTTCACTATCACTAGGAAACATCTCAGCTTACTCTACTCCATTTTTCTTGAACTTCTCTTGTGACATATCCTAGGCCTCTATGCACAAATCCTTATTCTTTAGAATCCATTCTTAATATCCCTTTATCGCATACAAGCATCTTGATCCAAACCTTTGAAGACTTCAAATAACGACCTTTAGGTCCTTGGAAAATTTTTCTTTCCACCTCATTGTACGATTATCTCACATTGACAACAATTTAAGTGATATATCCTTCCAAAATACTGTCAACCTAGAACTCAACCACCCTATATATTGGCTTGCTAACACTTTTAAGCCACTAGATCAGCTAAGGACTCCAATATATCAGTTCTCCCCCTTGAAGGTTTCTGCGTTCGGCTACTAGCCTCAACAACCATTCATACAACAAAACATGAAATTCATAAAAGAAAATCTCACGAATATTTGTATAGAGGTATCGGTCCAACCACTCAGTCGGATTCAACCGGTATCCTTCAGTTTCTTTCTGTGCAATTTCTATTGCCTTAGAATCCACCCTGTCTTGAATTTCTCACTCCATCAGGTGCCACAACATATCCTCACTAAAATGATTTACGGTCCTAGCAACGAAACCATTTGTTAGATTTCTCCTTCAATTGACCCAGGTTCAGATCCCCGATCATCAACAAAGACCTAGATATTGACCCGATAGAGTAGGGATTAACCAGGAGCACCTGCGATGTAGATGCAATCCCACTTGAGATATCCTTATCGGGAATTGCCAGAACCAGTTTTCTACAGTTAGGTGGGGATGTCTACTCTTGATGTACCTTTTCACAACACTCAACTGAAGCCAATGTTTATAATTATTATTCCTTGTCTTTTCATTCAAGATACCATTTGAATTACTAGTTAACACATATCCTAATAATCAACATAACAACCTTATTACATATTCATTCAATAAATAATGTGACATACACATATGAGGGATTCTTCATAAACAAATGCAGAGTGACACATTTATATTTACTTATTTATAACATACATGCACCATACATAAGCACATTAATCAATGATACACAGACACAATAGTTAACATGGAAACCCATCTAGGAAAAACCACAAAGTCGCTCTTCATCTGGCATGAGAAATATATTAGCACCTTTGTATATGCACTAATCTTGCAAACTCTTCCCTAGGTATTCTTTACAATTCAGACAGAGTTCTCTCCTCTCATGCTTCCAGGTTTTAGGTCTAGTTACTTCCTCTTTCCTTTGCTCCTTTGTTGATATGCACATAGCCTGAATCGTTCCTCTAGCTAATCGACTCTCTTCTTCTCTTCTCTAACAAAAAATACACAACTAACATCAATCCCGCACGCAACTTGGGTTCACCCTTTTATAATATTATACCTATCATAATCAAATGACTATTTTGTTTTAGGTGATAGGATGTCATTTCTATTCTCATACATTCAATTACAACTGACAATAGGCACTATCGACCCAAAATACAATGATGATTTATTACCAAAAGTGTGTTTTATTCTAAATAAATCCTTACACATGATCAATCGATTTGTCCTTTCACTACTATGCTCATCTTCTGTCACGGTTTCTTCCATCATAGATTCTCTTATCGCCAATCCTTTCATCTTGGCTACTCTTCCATCGCAACTTCTCTTATAACCAATCCTTCTATCGTGGCCTCTCTTCCATCGTATCTTTTCTTCTGTTTCATCTCTTTTTTATCTTGTGACTAGATTCTTTATCTTCTCGAGCATAATTGTGGACGAATTTTGCCTAACTTGTCCTAGGGGGGACACTCATTTTGATGGGGCTTTACAATAAGGGAATTGTGGTGTAGGGATGAGTATGACTCATAGTGATGGATATTTTTTCAAACTTTTGATGGGATGTGGTTCAGGTTCAAATACTAGGGAGAAAATTATGCACTATGGGAATTATTATACTTTGCATGTATGAAAGGACTCACATAAATTCAAATTGTTTTGGATTCGAAAGTCATCATGTTATGTCCTCATCCAAATGAGACTACTTGCACATAATGTTTCACAAACCTACTAGTTCCCTAGGTTGAGGTGGAGAAATAAATTTTGTAATAAGCGAGATTTAGGACCCAAGAGGAGCTTATTTTACCATATTCACATTAAAATAGGTCCCATGAATAAGAAATGTTAACAAAATAAGGTGGTATTGGTTCATGGAGACAATTGGAAGCTTGTGGAGTCTTTGGGTGACTAGATTCCCCACACACTTGGCATGAACTTCATCAAAGTTAGAACCCAAGGGGAACATAACATTCTTGGAGGATGATGTGGTGTCACATAACCTAGCATGAGCCAAGGAATTCAAATTAGTATATGAGACTAAATCCCATCAAGGAGGAAGAGACTAAGAAGGTAATGTGTGCCACTTAGAAGGATATTCCTTGCACTCTATGACAATAAATGATGAAAGATTCTATGACAAATATGGAAAATTCAGACCTGACTATAGACCTATGACAAATATGAAATGTCAAGGATAAAAATAGCCACCAAGAGGGTTCACTTGGGATTTAGAGGCAACCATTTGAATTGGGGAAAGAGCTGGAGCATGAAGAAGAATACAAGTGTCATAGTGGTTACTAAACCATTAGGTTGAGTTGGAGGAATCCTATGGAGGGAAATTCTACCTTAGGAGGCCTCATAAAGTTAATAAAAATATGTCTTGAGGAAGGAGAACAAATTTTAATCATTTGTTAATTGGCCTTTGTCATTTGGATAGGTTTTGCTTGTCCATTGCATGGTGAGTGTTTACTTTCTCTGCTTGAACTAATTTCAAGGGATTTGGATTCCTTTCCAAGTTGGTTGATGGAGAGGCCATTCATACCTATCAATTTATATTATTTATGGTTCTTAGTTTCAGTTTTAAGGTCCATACATCTCGATTTCTCATCTATCTCCCTCTTCTCTCACTCCTTCTCCATTCCCCCATACTCTCTTGTTGATGGAGCATTTCTTGCACTTTGATGAGTCTATTTGATGTCCAATATTGGGTTATTATGTATGGATCTGTACTCTTATTTCCATATTCTATATTACAACTCGAAATCTAATAAATCCATATGTGAAAATCTTGCATTCTTGTGCTATTTAATTGCTAGTTTTCATGAATTTAGATTTAAGATTGAAATAGTTTTGGATTTATATGAGGGATTTTATCTGATTTTGATGTTGTTAGAACCTAAATTTTTATTTTTTATATGGAAATTCAATGTAATGTTACTATCTGAACCATTTAGTCTACTTTTCATGTGTCAAACTTAAGTTAGTAATGAAATTTCCCCTATAAGCAATTTCCATGAAAGTTACCATACAAATGTTGCACCTTGTAATCAGTTTGTAGAGATTAATAACGACAAATAATGATATAAATTGATGTCTATTTGCATCCCCATACTTTATTATGGAATTTGGGAGGGTCGTACTGCATTTGGAGAGCCAAAAGTGTCATCTACCCTTGGGGGTTTTACCATTAATTTTCCTAGTGTTTTTATCCTTCTTTTTGTAGGGTCAAAAGCGAGTTGAAAAAGTATATGGAAAGTGTATGAAAATTCATAGTAAAAATTAGGATGTAATAATACCCCTCAATCCATTCCATACAGAATTTTAAGTCATTTGGGTGCATTTGGATCACCTTGGGTTTCACTAGTCCAAAGCTCGAAATTGGCCAAAATTGTGGAAATTTGAATAACATGTCAATATGAGTTTTCTGATTCGACCATTAAGTGTATGAGGTATCTTATTATTTTTTAAACCCCATAGATTCCTTCCATAATAAATTTGGAAAAGTTCGGTGGTGTTTGGAACCAAACTAGGAAAGACTAGTTTACTACTTTTCCTAGGTTTGAACGTAGACAAAGTATTGAAGGAGAGTTTATGGGAATTGTTTGTAAAAATTACTCATATAAACCATATTAATAATCCACATATATCAATTTTTCAATCCTATCAGAACCTAATATCACTTCCCTTGAGCTTCCCTAGTTGTCTCATAACCATGGAGTCATTGTGAAATTCATTGTCAATGAGGGCGTTGAGAAAGAATTCTTTCAATTTCAAAGTTTTGAAATGTATTTGAAATATTTTGGATAATGTGCCTAGTTTCCCCAAAAATGTACATTACACATCATAGGTTTGGAAACAGTGAAAGTAGTAATACATGTTTCTCTCGAAACACTTGCAAAATAGGACTTGTACGCTAATCTTCAAGCTACTTTTCAATCTATATTCATTTTCTCCATATCTATAGGGAGTTCAACAATGAAATTGATGCAGTTTATAAAAGATATATTTGTAGAAATAATAGCTCCAATTCTATGAGCAAATATGCTAAGAATAAGCACAAGAAAAAGATATTGCTACTAAGATAATTCGCACAAGCATACACAGGAAAAATAGAGAGAAGAATAGAGACTAAATGAGAGATGAATATTGGATTGTATCCTTCCATTGAATAATGAATAATAATAATGTACATAAATAGTACATCCCTCATAGGTAAAATCAATTTATATTGGAGACAACTCATAAAGCTTAGAAAGGTAGAGTTACTAAATATGATAAACCCCCATAGGTGGCTAAAGCACTTCCCAAATCAGTCAAGGACCTAACGAATTAGAAAAAGAAGGAGTCAGTTGTTAGGAGTGATTTAAAAACATTATAATCCTATAAAATGGAGAAAAAATCATGGAATATGGGTTGGCAACAAAAGATACCAGTTTCCTAGTTGACTAGCTTTACCTCATCCACATAAAAGCTGGATAAAAGCATAATAAGGCATAATATACATGAAAGCGCAGTTACTAATTCTAAGAGTCAATAAAGTGGTCAAGATCAACCCATAATGAGAAATAAATTATTCCCAGGGTATAGATGGCAAGTATTGATTTTGTAGTGCAAGTGGATGCCAACTATCTAGGCTAGTGGGTAGGAAATTAATCAAAATTGATTAAATATTTTATCCTAAGTTGTGAGTGGGTTTATAATATTCCAACACCCCCCTTTAAGTCTGACTTTATGAGGATATATAGATTCATATGGATGCATATAGGTGTATATAGGTTCATATGGATTCCTATTGTGCATAACAATAAGGCTATGGTCACCCTTTAACAATTATTATGTCCAAAAAGTTGAGGAAAGAGGAAAAACCACATGGGGAAAATCCTCCCTCAAGAAAGGACAAGGCACAAAATTTGAAATAACATGTCTTCAGTATTTATGTATCTTCAATTGAATGATTTGAATGAACTACTTCTTGGTGAAATACTTGATGAAGAAATCACAAACTCCATGATCATGCACTAGAGTGTAGAATTTGCACGAAGGAAGAGGAGAGACTTCTTGTATCTCATCAACTGATGGAGTAGGAGCATTATATGAATTCTTCTTACTACTAACAAACTCTAATTTTCAAATAAAATATGAAATGGAGAATAGATATGTGCATACTCCTTCCCAAAGAGTACAAAAGTTAAGACAACTTGTTACACACTCAATTCCCTAAATAGCTGCAAAATTGCGATGTGAATCACATGTCATTCTTCCAATATGATGTAGCACCTTCCAAGATTTGATATAAGGCGGATAAAAATATGATATATCAGAAACATTAGCATATGGAACAACAAAGACACAAGCTTCAGTGAATCCATGAGGATATAGGGCTAGACTAGCAAAACTATGAGCAACTAGGGAAAACTGTTGAGTGTAAAAATATGAATGATAAATGGAATTAAGAGTTTAAAAATAAGTGTTTAGAACAGCTCCAAAAATGTGTAATATCAATCCAATTATGACTAAGGTCATGGATAACCAACCAGTTAAAGATAATCAAGTCTTCAGACCATGTAATATAAGTAACATTGCATAAGAGACCAATGATGAATAAACTAGTGAACTCGGGATTTGTATAGTCTTAGGAGTATTCAAGGGAATGGTAGATGGTATGGGTGGTGGTATGAATGGTGTCATGACATGTATATCATCCTGCAAACCTTCTTCTAAATCACAATTATTATGGAGTGAGGAAGAGTTGCTTAAAGACAAATCAGGATCTACTGAAAAATCACAATTATTGAGAGATGAATTTAGGAGACTGATAGGTGGATTATCAAAGAAGGGATATGATATTTTTGATTATGATATATTAGAAAATGATTCTATATCATATACATGAGAAAATTATTTAACTCTGGCACTCAAGGCATAGTTTATATCACCTTGGAACTGCGCACTATGATAGTGTTCTAAAGAATCAGCAGGATTCTCTAGCTCATCTGGAACTTCGACATTGTGCTTATCAAGAATCTAATACATGATGTCCATATTATTCTTGAAACATTTATTCTCTGGATGAAATCCCTTGCTGCAATAAGAACACTTGGATGCGTTCCCTTTATTATTAATCTTCTTCGTTGAATCTTCATCAGTAGGCTTCGAACTTTCATCTTCAATTTCTGACTTTGGCTTCTTTTCTTTCACAATTGGTTTGTCTTTAGATTTGGTATTCTTGCTTCCTTGAACTATGAGAGCATGATCCTTTCCCTTGGAATATTTATGAGCACCTATCTATATCAATTTTTCTTTCTCCTTTGTTAGTGAATCAAAGAAAGTACACAAAGAAAACATTTTCCAATTAGAAACAACAAGACTAGTAGCATGAAATTTAGACACAAAAACTTAGTATTCAGGATCCAATTTAGATAGAATGAAAATGATTAATTAATCATCTTTCTTCTCAATCCCACAATGTTTGAGCATTAAAACAAGTGACTTGAATTTGGTGAAGAAACCCTCAATAAAATTGAAACTGCTTGGACTCATTGAGAATAACTCAATATCCAACTGATGTGCTCTTAACTCATCTTGAACTCCAAAGAGAGACTCAAGTTTGGTCCATACATGGTTTGGAATGGTCAAACCATCTTGATGAACTATTATTTCAGGAGAAATAGAGAGGAAAAGCAATCCATAGGCTTCATCCAACCTATTATTCCACTTATCTTTCTCAATCAGAGCATTGGGCTCATTCTCCAAAGCTAGAGTAACTTTGTATAGTCCCTTACTGCACAATAGAATGCTAATTTTGAATTTCCATTTGTGATAGTTGAAGGGATTCATGATCATAGCTCAAGAGGGATCCATATTGTTGATTTGATACGCTCAAGAAGAAGCTATTTGCAACCTGCAAAAAATAAAACTAGAAAAAAATCTTGTAAGCTTAGATCAAGCTCTTCTTCAGAGAGGGATAGCAGATTGGATGCACTCCTCAACTCTGTAGAACTTGAGAAACCTTGCACTCTGATACCATTTATAAATAATAGATCCAATGCTATGAGAAAATATGTTAAGAAGAAGCACAGGAAATAGATCTTTCTACTAAGATAATTCTCACAAGCATACACAGGAAAAATAAAGAGAAGAATAGAGATTGAATCACATGAATGAAGAGATGGATATTGGAGTGTATCCTTCCATTTAATAATGATGAATAATAGTGTACATAAATAGTACATCCCTCGTAGGTAAAATTGAGTTGTATTGGAGACAACTCATCAAGCTGAGAAAGGTAGACTTACTAAATATGATAAACCCCCATAGGTGGCTAAAACACTTCCCAAATCAGCCAAATACCTCATGAATTAAAAAAAGAATGAGTGATTTGTCAAGATCAGATGGAAAAACATGTTAATAGTGGAAAATGGAGAGAAAATCATGGAGGATGGGTTGGCAACAAAAGATATGAATTTCCTAGTTGACTAGCTTTACCTTATACACATAAAAGTTGGATAAAAGGAGAATAAGGAAGAATCTATAGGAAATCCTAGTTACTAATTCTGGAGTCAATAAAGTGGTCAAGATCAACTCAAAATCATAATTAAAGCATTCCTGGGGTATAGATGGAAAGTATTGACTTTGTAGTGCAAGTGGATGCCAACTATCTAAGCTAATGGGTAGGAAATTAATCAAAATTTATTCAATATTTTATCCTAAATTGTGAGTGGGTTTATAATATTCCAACACTATTGGGTTAGAGAAAAATATCCTTTTTATGAGTATTATCACAATAATATTTTGGAATAACAAGGTTCTTTATAACTATTTGGATGAATAC
Organism: Pseudotsuga menziesii; assembly: GCA_001517045.1. Classification (NCBI taxonomy): domain Eukaryota; kingdom Viridiplantae; phylum Streptophyta; class Pinopsida; order Pinales; family Pinaceae; genus Pseudotsuga; species Pseudotsuga menziesii. The sequence goes on from LPNX010427425.1 coordinate 88,968, forward strand.
GTTTACCTTTATTCTTGTCATTTTGATAGTGGCTTAAAGAATGTAGATTAACCTTTATGGTCTATGTTTATTTTAATATTTTTGAAGTAGATAGTTTCTCTTCAGGTGAATTTACAAGAATAGAGCCATGGAATAAAATTGTTTTCTAGATCTTGTATTTTGCAAGAGGGGTTGGATAAAATAGTTAAAAATGCTTAGGAATCTTAAAAAAAAATCGTATGTATATATCTCAGTTCTTTACTTTAATGAAGTATGATGATATACATATGAGGGATTTCTGATTTTAGGAATTTCCTAAAGTTTTGATGTTGTAGAATTTTTTTTCAATCTAGCGGGGAACTGATGGTTGGGAACTTATTGGAAACTTGGAGACTTTTTTCTTTTACATTTCATCCACCTGGAGCTTCCATTCATTCATGATCATCACCATGTGGGTTTTCCATGACATTCCTATTTTCTAGCGAGTATACATATATACATTGTTGACTCTTTCTCTACAAAACTATGTTGCAGTAAAAGTCTATTTTGTGCTACCTTGTCAAGTTGGTGCACTAATCACTAATAAATGTAAAATTGTTTTTACTTTTTAGATATTAAATAAAAGAATTTAAATTTATATATTTTACAATTTTCTTTATAAATAAAAATTAAACTTTTAACTAATTAGAAATAATTTAAATCTTACTTTAAAACTAAATTCATATATTACATTAAATAAAAATTATTTTCACTAAATTATTTTATAATAATTTAAATTTGTTTATTTATAAGGCTTTGCAAATACTATAAATATAATGTCTTGTGAACATATAATATTATAATACATTTTAATAATAGATGACAAAAAAAATGAAACTTACACTATATATATAGCCACAAATATATATGGATTATAACTTTTAAAAGTCCCCACTTTAGAAAGAGTCTACCTTATATAATCAATGATGTGGATGATAATCTTGATTTAATTGTCATTTCCATCGTAGTAAAAGGTTTTGGTTAGAACTGTAATATAATGGATAAGTAAAATAGTGAAGTCATCTTGTTAGTGTTAATGTCTCTTTTATTCTCTTCTGAGTTTTTATTATTATTTTATTTTATATTTTTGTATTTATGTCTTTAGTTATGCTTTTATATATTATTTCAGAGCCTAGCCTTTCTTGAGTGCATCAACAAGATTAACCCAAGTGTACAATAAAGATTCATTTCATGGTCTTCGTATCTTGTTATGCTTAACTGCATTTTAATTAAGATTTTTTTGTTTATTAAATAGTATTTATTTTGTGCTTATATTAACTCTAGCAATTTGGTATGCATTTTAATTAAGATTTTTTTGTTTATTAAATAGTATTTGTTTTGTGCTTATATTAACTCTAGCAATTTGGTATGCATTTTAATTAAGATTTTTTGTTTATTAAATAGTATTTGTTTTGTGCTTATATTAAATCTAGCAATTTGGTATTAATAATGGATATAGAATTATATTTTAGTCTTTGTTTAACAACCACCTATTTTCACAAAACTAAGTGAGTGGTTGGTTGTGCCTATAGCCATTCACATGCCACTTTATTTGTGGCTCACTCTAGTACCCTTCTCTAGGTTAAGTTAAGGAAACTTGTGCAACATAGATATATATAAAGTTGATTCATTTAGTTGAATACCTAAGATACATGTTTTTTTCCACTTGAGAAAAAGAAGAACCGAATTCCTATTTTCTTCTCTATTCATTTCCTAAAAAAATGATAACTTGTAATAAACATAAAATAAAAGTTACTCAACTCTTGTTTCAGAGATATGTTTATATTTTATAATTTGGACTGAATAAAGAATTATTTTCTTGAAAAACTTTTTATTAATATTTATTTTAATTTCAAATTTAAAATAAACAATTATATTTCAAATTTAAAACTAAAATAAATATTCACAAATAATTCTCAACTTACCAAAATAAAATCTTTATACATTCCCATTGAATCTCCTTTCTTATCTAGCCATTCAGCTCAACCAAAATAAAAGGAAAATAAATTAAAATAATTACTCTGAATAAACACAGCACAGAGGAGGTGCAAAACGTTGGCCATCATTATTAAACACTAATGGATCATTCAGCTCAACCAAAATAAAAGGAAAATAAAATAAAATACAGGACAGAGAAGGTGCAAAACGTTGGCCATCATTATTAAACACTAATGGATTACTGATTTGAAGATATACCCCGGAGTAAGCTATCTACCTGACCATTTGCACTGGGGCTTACTTGATTCCGTCAGGTGATAGATTATTTCGTTATCCTTTGGTGACAGCTAGACCAATAACAGCAGATTCTGCTTTTTTTTTTGCATTTTTATTGCAGATCAGTTCTACAACATACATTTGCAATTTTCATAAAAATTCCAATCAAAACTTAGAATTTTAAACTTGCACTTAAACAACAAGAATTTTTATGGCAAAATTTATGGATGGATGAATTCGACAGGGCAGTTGGTATGAAAGTAGGTATTAGAATTGGTTATTTTTGGTCTCACAAAAAAATAACTGAGTAAGCTATCACCCAACAGCCTCAAGTAAGCCCCGATGCAAATGGTCGGGTAGATAGCTTAAGCCCTAGGTAAAACTTTCCATTTTAAACCGCCATGACAAGGAATTCGCAAGTGAGGAACGGTGTACTTGAACTTGATGCTTCATTAATAAGCAACTGACAGCTAGAGCTTCGGCCAAGCAAGGATGCGTAGCAGTTCTGAAAAAGCTTACGTAATGACACATCATAAACGTGACACAGGTTTTAAAGACTGCATATAAATATATGAATTGTCATTGCTGTCAGTGCAGCTTTTAGATTGCAGATGGACTGCGTTCTTCATCAGTGTTGATAATTCTAATTTGGGTCGTCACATCTGTGCAGCTTTGCAGTTGTAGATGGAGGTAGCTTTCATCGCTGAAAATCCTGATTTGAGCTGTCGCATTAATTACATATGGGATGAATTAGGTTTTATTATTATTATTATCGAAATCTGGTGGTGTAGATAATTTCTAAATACAAACAAAAGAAATAAATACAAATTAACTTCATACTCTCAAACATCCTTGTATGCCTGTGATGATCTGCCTTCAAAATCTGTAACAACAGGAATCACATTGAAGCTAAGTCAAGTCTAAGTCAAGTTATCTACAGAAATCACATTGAAGCTAAGTCAAGATATCTCTGTTTAACTTATTGCATCTTGTATTGGGCAATACATTGAGTCTTTACTCTTCTCGGCCAGTATTTTGTTGAAGCTGTACTTGTATGATTTTGTTTCCAGCTTGTTCTATGACTAAAACCAATGAAATCTGGCCATCGAGCCATGGCTATCACTACTTTTATCTGGACAGCCCAACATAGAACGTATTCTCGATTTTGCTTAAAAAAAAACTGTTAGTAATTGGCTCACATGGTATCTCATCTTAATGAGGGCGACTGGCAGGTATTTGTCTTTGATGTTTTGATGTCTTATTAGGGTAGGTATCTTATGAATTTCGAGGTGGATTATTATTTCTGCTATTTCATTTATAGACGAAAATGACACAAGTGTATTGTAAAAATGAATTATACAAGTATATTGTAAAAATGAATTATATGAAACTTGTTCAAAATTTGAAATAAGCAATTATAACTAGAAAAATGTGTCATATAAAAATAGAATATAAAATTGCAGAGCCATAAATTAAGTGGTCTCTGAACCTATAGGTGTATCTAGCCACTTAGTTTTCTATAAATAAGTGGCTAATTAACAGATCCTTATAAATACCATTTAAGTGATAATATAAATATTAAACTAAAAAAAAACATAAAACAAATACTATTTAATAAATAATAAACCAAAAAACTAATAATGAATATAAAACTATAGTGAATTATAAGTTTATAAATAATTAAATAGTGAATTCTTAACTCAAGCTTATTAAATCTTAATTAAGATGTATTTAAGCATAAGATAAGAAGATCATAAAATGAATCTCCATTGTACACTTGTTAGAGGAGTTAATCTTGTTGTTCAGATTAAGGAAGTCCAAAATATAAGATAATACCTAAACACCTATAGATATAAAAATAAATGGATAAAGTATATTTTGTAGAGTGGACTAGTAGTTGATCCATGAACACCCTATAATTTCTTGGTATTTAAATTGGAAGTTGATTGACATTTTACCAACCATAAAGCAAGTGGTTATTCTAATAATAATTATATATAAAATGAGTTAATAAATTGATAAATTAAATTTTCTTAACCTAGTGCATTTTAAAATCAAGCATTTTTCCTTAAATGCATTTTAAAATCACTCCCAATCATATTTGGCTAAAAATATTTTACATGTTATGGGGACATTTAATAAAGCGGCTTTAACAGTGTGGATCATTGAATCTCAACCTTTGAGATCCAATGACCCACAATGCGACGGCTACCTTACCCATTTTCAGCGTTAACTCAGCACTTGGTGTGGTCTGCACTTTGTCTGGCCCGCGTTGACGTTTTCTCATGCCGTATAAAGGTAGAGTCTAGACGCTATTGATGTCGTGGATGGATTGAAAGGCCTCTTAAACCTGCACAGTTAGTGGATTGATTTCACAAAGCGAAAAAATTGCGAAATTCAGGTGCCAAGTAGTAAACAGATGTTGGACGTTGCACAAGTGTCCAAAATGGCAGTGAATTTGGGTAGCCTCAAGGAGCAAGCTCCTTTCGTCACTTGGCGCCATGCATGGGTCACAAACAACATAGTCTTCTCCCACATTTTCCACTGTTCGATAAGGGATCCACTGTTTATTGTTAAGGGAGTTGGCTAAACGCTAGACCATTTGCATTTTTAATGGTAAGTTTGGCTAGAATTTTGTAACAAGATTTGTTGTTGAAAATGATATTTTAGTGTTTGACAAAAATAGATTCAGGATTTTCGATTACCTTTGGGGCATTTGGATTATACAATTTCAATCAGTGAAAACTATCATTTAAGCAATTTCTGCTTGATTTTGACTAAAAAAACTCACCAGATTTCTGATGCAAATGATCGAAAGCTTAGCTTACACCATTGTTAAATCACTAGCTTTTGAGAATTAAACTCTGCGATTCTGGTTCAGTGTCTCTGTCAAAGACTCAAATATCGTTCCAATTGATTGCATTTTTGTTCTTCGATTTGCAATGTTGAAAATGATATTTTAGTGTTAACAAAAATAGATTCAGGATCTTCCATTATCTTTGAGGCACTTGGATTATACAATTCTAATCACTGAAAACTATTATTTTAACAATTTTTGTTTTATTTTGTACGAGCTTCTGAGGAGTCTGGTTCAGTGTCTCTGTGAAAGACTCAAATATCGTTCCAATCGACTGCATTTTCGTTCTTCGATTTGCAATGGATTGGTTGTTATATCGTCATGGATCCGATGGGACATGCATCTTCCCATTAAATCACAGTCACAGTGATTTTTATTGAAGCCCAAATAAGCTTTTGTTTACTCAATTTAGAGCGAATACTATAGGGTTCGATGTGCATTGTCGTAGAGGGGAATTGAATCTTTATGTGGCAAAGGGATAAACGCATTGTATACCCTTTTAAAAGGTTACATTCCCCTACGATTGACACTAGGGTAATAATTTAAAGTTAAAAAGTTTACAATGTTAATGATTGTCAAAATGGTAGAGAGTATTGTAACAAATAAACAGTTGGGAGTATTGTAATAATTTAAATTTAAGAAGTTAATGATTCAAAATGGTGAGAGTATTGTAATAAGTAAATATTTGAGAGTATTGTAATAATTTAAAGTTAAATTAAAAATATACATGATATCATTTCCCAATACAACATTCACAAATTCAAAATTCAAATACACAACATAACCTGTCAGGTGGAATAAATCGCGGATCCTTATTATTTCTCCATAGAATGCCTTTATTTATACATCTACGACGACTCTTGGGATCACACATTCGAGAGTCTCTTCATATTCCTAATATTTACAATAACGTATAATCCTGATTGATTATATTCCAACAATCCCCCCCTTAATCCGAAGGGGTGTTAGTAAGTCCGAGCATGTTTCTGAATCTTTCAAACTTTTTTCGTCCAAGCGCTTTGGTGAAGATGTCTACAACTTGATCATTTGTGGAACAATGTCGAAGATGGACTGTCTTGGCCTCTACATGATGTCGAATCAAATGATACTTTGTGTTGATGTGTTTGGTTCGATCATGGAATCTGGGATTCTTAGCTAGCTTGATTGCAGAAGTATTGTCGATCAATAATGGAGTGGAGTTCTCTTGTTTTTCTTGCAAATCTTCAAGTATCTTCCTGATCCATATTATTTCTTTCGTTGCTTCAGCTACAGCCACATATTCTGCTTCTGTTGTTGAATCTGCCGGAACTGACTGTTTGCGTGATCTCCATGAGACAGCTGCTGATCCAAGACTCATAGTGTATCCAGAAGTTGATACTCCTATCTCCTTATCGCCATCAAAATCTGAGTTTGAGTACCCAATAAGTTTGAAGTCATCCACCTTAGAGTACTTGAGTCCAACGTCTTGAGTCCCCTTCAAGTATCTTAGAACTCTTTTTGCTGCTAACCAGTGTCCTTCACAAGGTTTATGCATGAACCTTGAAAGTATGCCAACAACATAAGAAATATCTGGTCTAGTTGTTGTAAGGTAGATAAGTCTTCCTA
>LPNX010427425.1:97906-152570 GCA_001517045.1 Pseudotsuga menziesii
GCAATGTGTGATGTTGCACCAGTATCAAGTAGCCAACAATCTATGTAAGATGAAAGTGAAGTCATTTCATTAATACCAAGATTACAATGTGCAACAATACAATGAGCAGAATCTGAAGATTTAGTAGCATCTTGGTTCTTATTGTCATCTTTCTTCTCGTTATGTCTGTCTTTGATGGAGTCCCACAAAGCCCAACACTGATCTGCTGTGTGTCCAATCTTTCCACAATGCTTGCACTTCAAATATGATCTTTTGCTGGAGTTGTTTCTGCCTCCTCTACCTCTAAAGTTTCTTCTTCCTCTGCCTCTCATGCTACTTTCTCCTTTGGGATGATCTTTGGATTGGTCTTTGGTGTGGTTCTTTGCCTTTTGAGCAAAGCAAAGTGATTCTCCAGAATGCTTGGTTGTCTTCTTACCAAAAGCTTTCTCTCTGTCAGCTATCTTCTCTACCAGGGTGTCAAATGTCAGTGATTTGAACTTGTCATTTGCTTGCAACGACTCAAGATAGTTGGAGTGAGAAGGATACAAAGATTTTACAAATGCTGCAAGGGGAAGATCTGGTTTCATACCAGTGGCTTGAATCTTGTGCATGATAGCTTTGATTTCAGAGGCAAGTAACATGGGATCATTGTCTTTTACTTCTAAACTGAATAGTTTTAGCATTAGTTGAATAAATTCCATTTCAGAGTGTGAATCATACATATATTTTAACGTTTTTAGTGCTTCAAAACATGATTTTGCAGGAAATATGTGCTGGCTCACCTCTTCATTGACTGTGGCAGTGATTACCGCTAAAGCTTTCTTGTCTTTTGTTTTCCAAATGGCCTTCTCTTTCTCGGATTTTGGAGGTCTAGGGTCTCTGGTTATGGGCCCTCCAGCTTCTGTCTCTATTGTGGTGCCTTCGCAAATACCGTCCCAAAGGTCATTGTAGATGAAGGCAGATTTGATCTTCCTCCACCATTCTGGATAATTGTCTTTGCCAGTGAGAGTGGCACCAACTACAGATGCTATAGATTGCATCTTCTGTGATTGAATCTTGCAACTAAAACAATAGGAGAAAAAGAAGAAAGAGTAAAGGTGTAGGTCTAAGTCTCTGCCACCTTCCTCAAGCTTTACAACAATGTCAATGTCTCTTAATCCTCTCAAACTAGTAGAAAACAATCTCTCACCAATGCAAAGGAGCAGGTCGCAGGTCAAAGAAAAGCAGGATTTCTTCAAGAGATTAGAATGCAGCCTTCCTATCAACGCTGCAACACTCTTCAAAATATAGACGTACACCAACAATCTTCTATGGAAATGTAGTCACAATTTCACTTTGCAGCAGTTCACAAGGAAGAGAATCGCTTCAGAAAAGAGAAGCGCAACATGCACTTCTTCTCCAACGTATCAACTATCAGTCACAAGCTCATCAAATACACATCAAAGAAATCGCAACACTCTTTTTATACGACAGGTATGGTCACAACTTCATATTCAAATGCAGCTTCAATTTGAAGAAAAGAAAATTCTTCACAAAGACTTATATTCTTCAATATCACTACTTCAATACATCAGTCTCGAATTCATACGTAGCATACATTATTTCTCCAATGCATCAAATAGCAGTCACGATTCATCAATACATAGCAACCATGCTCATACAAAAACGGGTCATACAACCGCATTATTCTCAATTCATACACATGAAAATATTTGTATAATTCCCACTCAATCTCTTCATGCAGAATTAGGTTTTATGCAGTCCAACGATCACAAGTAGTAACAATATTTTACCTTCACACAATTGAGAAATGGCATGAATCTTCCACCAACAATATTCAATCACCGGTCTTCAACGAACTCGTAGCAGCAAAATATCAAGACGGCTTCAATATTCACCAAATTCTTAGCTTGGGTACTGAGATCTCGTCTTGGTTGACCGCAGTACTCAATTATCCATTGTAGCTCTTAAAACAAATATCCACATGAAATCCCAGCTCAGACAACACGACTTCACATACAGCATGCGGATTCTTCCCATGTTCGAGCAGAAAGCACAAGGACTCTACAACACACAGGCTATGGTTGTAGAGTGTAGATGGGATAAGAATGGCGTACAACCCTCTCAACATTGCCGTGGATAATATCTCAGCAAGTGGTGGAGTGGCAGCAAGATTGAATGGTGAAAAATAATCACAACAACAAAGTGTGAGCACTATGGGACGGTGAAGAAATCCGTAGCAGTAGGATGTATGAGACAATGATAAAAGAACACAGCTCCAAAATAAGGGTTAGGTATAGCAAACGTATGACCAAGAATTCAGTCGTTCGGGCGTTCAAAGAGCATGCAATGAATTGAGGGAGTAAATAATGCAACAGTTATCAAAATGCAGGATCAAAGGATCTTTCATACCTCAAATTAGAACCATTGCAAAATAACGCATACAATTATGGCACTTAGGTTGTAGGAGAAAAGCAGAGGCAGACTGACGAATTGCAGGCAGCCTGAAACAAATTAGTAGAAGGCAGAATGTAGTTCTGGCAGCCAGACAGCCAGGACTGACAAGCATACAAGCAGGAGTTATGGAGCTCTCATACCACTGTCAGGTGGAATAACTCCTGAATCCTTATTATTTCTCCATAGAATGCCTTTATTTATACATCTATGATGACTCTTGGGATCACACATCCAAGAGTCTCCATATTCCTAATATTTACAATAACGTATAATCCTAACGAATTATATTCCAACAATTCACAAATTCAAAATATACATGATATCATTTCCAGGATAAAGGCCACCATTTTCACGAATCCAACCAAAAATATCATGAAAATATTCAAAGGATTCGATAAAGGTTATCTCCAATCCAAAATTTTGACCGGAAAAAACCAATTTGAACTTCGTTGAGAAGGTGAAAACTCAAATGCTCTAACCACCTACATTCATTATGAAGACATGAAAAAAGGACATCGTTGTTAAAATTCTCACAGGTTTCAGGGAATTCCCCTTGAATTCATATTTCATGACGGGAGTGAAGCGTCCACCGACGAGGTTTATGAAGAAGGGGAAAAGGAGGTTCTTTCTCAACTCTCATTGTTCTCAACGGTGAGTTGATATTAACTCCCAGTTCTCTTCTCATTCTCCCCATCTGATCCCAAATCCCAAATCACGCAACAATAGCATTGATTGTTGTGGTTGTCGTAGTAACAATATTTGCATATGGGAAGACCAATAGTGGAAAGACGTATGAAGGGAGTCACAGATCGCTCTGTGATGCATATTTACAACTATATAGGAAAGGTATTGGGGATAGATTTATTAATTATTTTTGGTCCCTCACTGTATTTTACTCTACACATTGTAATGGCGAGAACAATTGATGTTATATTGCAACACTCAGAGTGAGTATTTGTCTTAAATATTTTTGCAATGGAAATTTATAACGAAGTAACAGAAAATCTCCTAGCTTCTTCTGACAGCAATAGCCCTCTTCAGCTTCAGGATGATTGTGAACATATCTCTTCCTTTGGATGTAAATGTCACGGTCACTCCAATATATTCGAATATTTGAAACTTTTTCATCAAGGCATGGGGGATTTAAGATCGGTTCACTAGAAGATCAAATCTATCTAATAATATCCATCATATTCGATATCTTTTTTATTGTTTGTTGGAAGGTGGAAGGGTTGCGTAAGAATTTTGATGGTTATTGAAATGTTTAGCTTAATATATTGGAATTGCAATTCTTTTATGTCAAAGGTTAAAACACTTTTCAATTTTGCATGATAGAGTGGAATAGCTATTTCTGGTAAGTCAAAGGTGGAAGGACTTTTAACCTTTGCATATGGAGGATTTGTGATAATACACTTACATTAGTTGATTCCAATTTGGATATGTGATCATACTTATCAAGAGTATTATCAAAGAATTAGTTGATTTTAATTGCTTGGTTTGATGGTGAATTGCTTGATAGATCTAGAAGGTGAGTCATTTAGATTTGATATTGCTTGCTTAGATATTTGAAGTATGAAATTGTTTAGATATTGAATTGAAATTTGAAATAAATCATATATATTTATTACAATTTTTTTTAAAGTTGACATGTGACAAATGTGACATTTTTCATTCATTGTTGTGGAGCCAACATGTGTGACATTAGCATGACAGACATGAAAATCTCATCCACTTTGGGCTATACAAAGTGCCTCTCAGCGCAACAAGAGAGTTGGTGATCAACAAGTCTTTGATTAAAAGTAATAACAACCGAGAAAATTAATAGTTTAGATTTCTGGGGAAAAAAAGAAGATAAACCCAAATTACTCACCTTGCTTCAATGTGGTCATTGAATTTCTTTTCCTTACTTCAAAATGTGACCATCATATTCTCCTATTACGAAACAATATTTCATAGTTCCCTCGTCTTAACTATGAAATTTAATGATAATTACCTGAAAGTTATATCAAATGTAGGGGAAAATTATAGGATGAAAATGGCAATAATTGTGCCTTATTATCTTCTTAAGAAGAATGAAAGTAATGAAAACAAGAACTACCCTATTTCATGCATTATGCTAATTCCTGAACATAGAATCGTTGGAGTAGGTTATATGTAATTTCACTTTCCATGCTATTACATTTTTTGCAATGGAATTCTATCACTCGTTACTCATCTAAGAGAAAAAAATTATGTGAGAATAGTCTCAATTATGTTCCAGAGGCACCAAAATATTGAGGTAAAAGTCGACGAGTTGAACAATTTTAGATGTGTTTTTTCATCTTTCAATTAGCACCACTGCTTCCTGCAAGCTCTCTAGATTGATCGACCTTTGAGAACTAGAATGGTTTGCTTCTGTGTGTCCTCAATGTTCATGTTCGTCATCCCTCCACCCAACTCTATTTTTACACGTGTATTTATCGCTTGACCATCTGACTCACGCCGCGTGTTTACTGTGCCTTTGAAGTTTTGATATCGAATAGGAAAGTGGCGTTGCAAATAGGGAAGTTTCGAGTACTCATAACATTCGTGGACCCGCTGCTCAATGTTAGATTTTTATCATTTAAGCTAGCATTATCTTAGGATCTTTAATTGAGAGAATAACAAGCACATCAATCAAACATAAGAGACAATGAACACAAAGTTTTTCCTCGGGGAAACCATAAAGGAGAAAACCCCACAACTTCCTCAGAGATAGAATCAACACCAAAAGTAAAACCCTAAAACAGTAAGATGATCTCCCGACAACAGTAGTCTCTCTCTCTCTTGTCCCAACAACTTCTTATCTCTCAGTTATGCGTTACAACTGAGTGTGAGTGAATGTGTGATAAATATAGAGGCTTACTCTCGATTTATACTAATTCCTGACTTGACAATAACTCACCAGGGCCGACTTCTCTAGGAGAGTCTAATAACCCTAGGGCCCCACAACTGCGGGGACTTTAACCCTTGATCAATAGGAGGGTGACCCACAATGACTTGACATGACTTGTTTACATTATAGAATCTCTTGATCGGAACATCGAGGCATGACATGACTCAATTACATTACAAACACTTCCTGGAATAAACATCGGGGTACAATACAGAAGATATACAAGTGAATACATTTCGAAGTTACAATTACAACAACACTCCCTCTTAACTAGGAAGGTATTCTTTCAACACAATTTATCAGCACAAGTTTTATTCTCTGTATCATCATCGAGTTCTCGTCATCTTCATCTTTAAGTCATATTCACTGGATCTGGATCATCATCATAGGATCTGGATTATCTCTCTGCTGGATCATCATCACAGGTGCTATCTCTTGATTCTTCTCATCACAGGAAGTTCTACAGAACCAACCCTTTTTCATGCTGGTTGTAGGCCTAGCCTCCAAGTAGGTCTTCATCTTCTTCAACACTTTTATCTGACCATGATAGGAAAATTTATTCACACAACATGTCAGAAAGGATCTGCACTTATATCTGACCATGATAGGAAACTTTATTCACACATCATGATAGGAAAATTTTATTCACACATCATGTCAGAAAGGCTCTGCACTTATATCTCACCACGATAGGAAACTTTATTCACACATCATGATAGGAAAATTTTATTCACACATCATGTCAGAAAGGATCTGCACTTATATTTGACCACAATAGGAAAATTTATTCACACATCATGATAGGAAACCTTATTCACACATCATGATAGGAAAATTTTATTCACACATCATGTCAAAAAGGCTCTCAACCCCAGGCTGAGTGTCAGTCCCAGACTGAACAAATTCCTGGTAACTGACCAAGTGCCTCGATTCTCCTAGAGAATGGCATTTAGCACTTATATCTGTTCATGTAGGAACCAATCCTATAGTCACATCAGAATGGCTCAGCACTCATATCTGACATGGAAGGAACCAATCCTCTCACCATGATAGAATGACTCAACCCTTACATCTAACCATGGAAGGAACCAATCCTCTCACCATGTCATAATGGCTCATGGACTCATCACTTCCCCTTGGAGGGAATCTTGATCTGGAGAACACCAAGATTCTTCCTGAAGTACTTAAACTTCACTCTGGCCAATGGCTTATTCAACACATCAACTATCTATTCGTCCGTCGCAACATACTGGAGCTTCACTACTCCTCTCTGCACCAGATCCCTGATATAGTGATGTTTGATCTCGATACACTTTGACTTGTCATGGAACACCAGGTTCTCTGACAACTTCACACAACTCTGTTTGTCACAATATATACAAGTGGCATCCAATTGGAGATCAAATAAATCAGACAGTAGCTTCCTCAACCATACTGCCTCACAACTAGCTGAACAGGCTACGAGATACTCTGCTTCAGCTGTACTTAGTGCCATGCAAGACTGTTTCCTGCTAAACCAAGAGATCACTCCTAATCCCATACTGAAGCAACACCTTGAGGTTCTCTTTCTATCGATGGCACTGCCTGCCCAATCTGAATCAACATAACCTTCCAGGTTAATCTTCTGATCAGCCTTATACTTGAGCCCATAATCAACTTTACCCTTCAGCTACCGCAGAATATACTTTGCAGCAATCAAGTGAACATACACTTCCTCTTCCACTACTCCATTCAAGAAAGTAGTCTTGACATCCATTTGGTGTATCTTCCATTTCATCACTGCAGCCGGATCAAGTACTGATCTGATGGAAGTGTATCTGGCTACAAGTGCAGAAGTTTCTTCATAATCTATTCTTTCTTTCTGGGAGAATCTATGAGCCACAAATATCACTTTATATTTTTCTATGCTGCCATCTATAGCATGTTTGATCTTGTAGATCCATTTGGAAGTTACAATAGAATTCCCCTTTGGTCTAGGGACAACATCCCAGACATCATTCTTCATGATCAATTGATACTCTTCGATCATAGCATCCTTCCATTCTTTCTTTTCTGCCGCTTCTTCATAGTTGGAAGGTTCTTTATCGATGAAGTCACATAACAAGGCTACATACCCGGAGCAGGACCTGGTCCTTTTTCTTTCTCTGTGATTTTCTTCTGGAGCCCCGTATCTTTCTGCACCTTGGATAGCTTCTAATACCCAAGCAGGTTTCCTCTTGTGAGGATTCTTCTCCTGAGGTGGATCTACAGGTTCTTGAGGTTCTTCTAATTCTTGATATTCTTCTTGAATTTCTTCGTTCATGGTTGTGTCATGAATTCTGGGTGCTTCTGTTTCTTCAGTATCTTCAACAGGTTTCTTTCTGGATTTGTTGAAAGCTGAGTCTTTGTCAAATGTTACATCCCTGCTGATGTCAATCTTCTTGAATCCTAGGAAGTATATTCTGTAAGCCTTCGAGCTTTTAGAGTATCCCAAAAATATATCCTTCTTTCCTGAAGGATCTAACTTGGTCCTCTTTTCTTTCAGAATGTGTATGTACACTGGACAGACGAATATTCTTAGATGGATGACTTTTGGTTTCTTGCCGGAAAAGACTTCTTCAGGTGTCTTGTTCTCGAGTACTCTGTGTGGAGTACGGATCTGTACATACACCGCTGTTTTGGCAGCTTCTGCCCATAGATGCATGGGAATATCTTGATCATGAAGCATTTCTCTTACAGCTTCCATGATCATTCTATTCTTCCTTTCTGCAACCCCATTCTGTTGTGGATTATATGGAGTGGATAACTCTCTCTTAATCCCTAAATCTTTGCATAATTATTTGAATTCATTTGATGTGAATTCTCCGCCATTATCTGATCGAAAGGTCTTGATCTTCTTTTCAGTGTGTTTCTCGATCAAGGCTTTGAATTCCTTGAATTTAGCTGAATACTTCATCTTTGTTCTTCAAGAAGTATATCCGTGTCTTCCTAGAAAAATCATCAATAAAATATACATAGTATACATACCTGCTTAATGAACTGGATGACATTGGGCCGCATACATCGAAGTGAATGATTTCCAAGATTCCTTTTGCCTTGCTCTCACTGCTTGGAAATGTTTGCTTTGTGTTATTTCCTTTTTCACATCCTTTGTAGACGCTGTCATGCTTTGTCTAAATTTCTGGAAGTCCTTCAACAACTTTGCTTGCAAGTGGTAGTGCTTTGTAGTGCACATGTGCAATCCTTCTATTCCAAATTTCATTTGGTTCTACCAAGTCATGGATCAAGGATTTTTCTGTATGGCCCTTCAATTTGTATAGACCTCCCTCTTGTTCCCCAATTACTACTGCATCGTCAATAGTCTTCTCCTTTGGCCACATGAGAACTTGTCCATCTACAAATGAAACCCTCATACCTTTTGCATCTAATGCAGATATGGAGAGGAGGTTCTTCTTTAGTCCTGGTACGAACAATACATCCTTCATTATTATATAATTTCCAGAGTCTAGCTTATAGGAGGATTCCCCACTACCTTTTATTGGATACTGGTAGTCATCTCCAAGCTTCACCTTGTGGGGTGATTCATGTTCTGATAGTTTCACAAGGGATTCTTTGAATCCCGTCATATGTTTGGAAGCACCACTGTCTATAAGCCAATCATTGCTTCCATGTGTGATGTTTCCCATGAGAGCGGAAATAAAAACATATTCTTCATCACTTGAAGAATCATCACTTTCTTGCTTGATTCTCTTTCTGGAGGGTTCATCATCTTCTGCAGCATGAGCATGATGTCTTCTCTTGTTTCCCTTCTTCTTGTGAGAGATATTTGGGTTCTTAGGACATTCTTTAGCATAGTGTCCTTTTTCATCACATATGAAGTATCTGGATCTGGGTCGAATCTTATTAAATTTATTAGGATGAGAATGGTTACCTCTGTGATCATTTGTTTTTCTCTTCTTGGATTGTACTATGAGAGCTTGATCTTCACTTCCCATCTTTTCTTCTCGAGCTGCTATTCGATATTTTTCTTGAGAGAATTCTTCCCATAGTCTACTAAACTTGAGTAGCTTCTTTCTGGCACAGATCCCTTGAATGAAAGAGTTCCATGTTCTAGGGAGACCATTCAAGGTGGTCATTACAATCTCTGCATTCTCCACTTCTTCATCCACTACTTCAAGTTGTTCTTTGATCTGGGAGACTCTTGTGAAGTATGACTGTATGGTCTCCGTATTATGGATCTTCACATTCTTCAACTGGTTCCTCAAGGTCATCTTTCGATTTATGTTCTTTCCTTCAAACAGTTTGGTTAGTGCATCAAACATATATTTAGGTGTCTTTAGGGAGGACACCTGTGGTATAAGGTGATCCTTGATTGAATCAGCAATAATCCTCTTAGCCATGACCAATTTATTCTTGTGTAAGGCCTTAGCCTCATCTCCCTCTAGAACTGGAACCTCCTCATTGATGTAGGAGTCCAACTCATTTTCTTCCAGGAATAGGGAGATCCTATACTTCCAGGCTTGGAAGTCATTAGCTCCCTCAAGGTTTTCATCAAGATTGGTATGATGTGACATCTTAAATGAGAACCTCAAATGGAAATAAAAAATATTTAGATCTTACCAAGTTAAGATGTCAGATCTGGATCTGGAGTTGAATTTCTGCAGAGCTTGTTTAGGAGCAGATTAGGGTTTGAATTTCCTGGAGTTCTATCCAACCAAAATATTTGATCTTGATCTCTAAAATTTGATTTTGAGGAAGAGATCAATCCAGGCCTGGGCTCACTCAAAAATTCCACTTCTATGGAAAGCCCTAATTTTTGGCAGTAATGTCGTGTCAAAAACTAAAAATACTCAGAATCAGATTCCGCTTTGATAGAAAGATGTGCCCTAAAGAGGAGAGTCAGTCCAACCCTCTTTTGCTGAAAATATATGGAGAGAGATCCAAAAAGTAGGAAGCCCTAGTTTTCGTAGCTGCATAGTGTGTTCTTTTCAGGTTAGCTCTGATACCATGTTATATTTTTATCATTTAAGCTAGCATTATCTTAGGATCTTTAACTGAGAGAATAACAAGCACAACATTCAAACATAAGAGACAATGAACACAAAGTTTTTCCTCAGGGAAAACATAAAGGAGAAAACCCCACAACTTCCTTAGAGATAGAATCAACACCAAAAGTAAAACCCCAAAATAATAAGATGATCTCCCGACAGCAGTAGTCTCTCTCTCTCTTGTCCCAACAACTTCTTCTCTCTCAGTTATGCGCTACAACTGAGTGTGAGTGAATGTGTGATAAATAGAGAGGCTCAATCTCTATTTATACTAATTACCAACTTGACAATAACTCACCAGGGCCGACTTCTCTAAGAGAGTCTAATAACCCTAGGGCCCCACAACTATGGGGACTTTAACCCTTGATCAATAAGAGGGTTACCCACAATGACTTGACATG
This sequence comes from Pseudotsuga menziesii, assembly GCA_001517045.1. NCBI lineage: Eukaryota > Viridiplantae > Streptophyta > Pinopsida > Pinales > Pinaceae > Pseudotsuga > Pseudotsuga menziesii. The sequence goes on from LPNX010427425.1 coordinate 108,685, forward strand.
AATTGTTTACATTATAGAATCTCCCGATCAGAACATCGGGGCATGACATGACTCAATTACATTACAAACACTTCCCAGAATAAATATCGGGGTACAATACATAAGATATACAAGTGAATACATTCTAAAGTTACAATTACAACAACACTCAACTTCTTCATTGTCGACATGCTCCTTAGTACGGTGTTCGAACTTTCCACACAAAAAATGCGAAGCCAAAGCAAAGATGCACTTCTCCCACTCAATCCTTCACTCTGATATTTTATTAGAGCATATGATCGGGATCGAAGTGCTTTTTATTTACATTAACTGCTATGTCTGGATTTAATGGATCTTGCACTTCCACGAGAGGTGGTGAGCAACATAGTGGCTCTCACCATCCATAATTCAATCGAGGGATACAATATTCACGATGGGTTCCTCCACATGAGTACATAACTCATCCCTACCTTTCACAAGGAAGTAAACACAAAATAAGTCACCCTTAGCAGTTTCAATGGATTATGGGAAACTATATATAATAAAGTCATGAGATTAACATAAAAACATATATCCATGAAGTTCATATGCTGAAAATGTATTTGATATTTCTACAGTTAGCGATTTTTTTTGTTGTTGTCTAGAAAGTGGTATTGTCAGAGAAAGAGGATTCTACAATTGTAGATGGATTGGGAAAGGATTGAGCAACGTTTATAATGAGGGCGATGGAATGGGGACGGTTTCAATTAAGATGTGAGGAGTACTGAGATGTATCATTTGGCCAGCTGAGCCTTGGAGAAATTGTGAACCTTCGTAGAATAAATTCCACCAGAAAGAGATAAGAGGTGATTGCATACAACTACCTTACCATCTTAAAGGCATACTTTAAGCAGTTAAAAGGGATTCGTTCCTACGCCTTTTATACATCTATGGACGACAAATAGATTATGGGGCTAGGAATATGGGACAACATTGAATCTGTGTCAGCTCTACTCAAAGAATCAACCAAGAATCTTGTAAATCCCTATTGGTACAACCTTGGAGCTAAAATGATCAAATATGAAGTGTGCAAGGTCATCTTTGTGAGCATAACCCCGCAGCTGGAAAAAAATGATTTATATCAATAAACTTGGGAGGAATTATAATTAAAGAAGTAGGGTAAAATTGCTACAAAAATGACCTCTTACCCATGACGATCCAATGATCAATCCTCTATTGTTCGAACATAGGAAATTGTTCCAACACGTGACCAGCTTTTGCAGTTCCATGTAGTGTTAGGTCACACAAATTGAAAACATGCCAGATCAATGTGAAACAATAAGAATTGTTCCCAGAGGGGTTTCCCGCAGAAAAGGTTCGCAAGTTCGATTTTGTACATAGCCGATACTTTGAAAATGGATGTGTTGTTGGTGACCATTTTCACATAGTCATGTATGAATTGATGGAAAACCTCAAGTATTAACTTAACTTAGTTATTATACCAATCTTTGAAAAAATTTCCCCCACTTGAGGTATCTGTATCTTCCTCGCACAAATTGTGAAAATGTAAATTGTAAGTTTTGACATTAGAGCAAACATTTTCCAAATATGTTCACAAGTTCTTTAGCCTCCTGCTTTCTGCCATTTCTAGATTTCCCAAAAAGATTTCATGTAATTACTCAAATGGGAGAATTCCTTTCCTTTTTTTATTGTAGAAATTCAGAACAATATCAAATTCACCTCGCTAGCAAACTTTATCGATAAAAGTGACATAGAGATTGTCATTTTGTATATTTCACAGCCTATCATGCTACCAAGAAGTTTATGGGCTAACAACATCTTGCCTGTACTTATCTCAGCCGTCCATAAATTGTTTTTTTTATGTTACATGATTTATACATTTGTTATTTATTATCTTTTATATTCCTTTATATGGAAATTCTTTGCTATATTCCCATCCTCTAGAAAGTTGGTTACTTTATCCCATGGAAATAGTTGGAAATAAATGTAATTAAAACATTCAACTACTAAGATATCAACTAGCTTCATGATTCTTAGGGATTGATTTTCATATGGTATTTTACCTTGTCAACTTTTAAAATCATAAATTATATACTTTGTTTCGAGTCCACTCCATGAAGGGGTATGTAGGTGATGACCATGCTATGTAGTGGAAAGGCTCACATATTTAGCACAATGTTGATATATGCAGTACCATGCATTTTATATAGTATGAGGTCATGATTGTGAGTGTCTATTGAGCATAAAATGCGTAGGTTCACTTTGGAAGATACGTACATAACTTGTATTTATATTCGAATGGCATGTGTCTGAATGGGTTATAACTTATAAGTTTACCCAATGAAACTCACAATCCATACAAATGATAATTGGTAGGTTAGGTTGTAATTTGAGAAGAGTGCTCAAAGCAGAATTGTAATTTTTTTCTTACCTTGATTTGATACATCATAAATATAAAGATATTAATTTATTTCACTTAACCCTGCAAATAAATTAGGTTTGATTTTGTTAATATGTTCTATTTCTAGTAACCACAAGCCAATTATAAAGTTTATTTTTCCTCATTTAAAAGAGATATCATAGGTAAGAAGTGATTGCGAAGCCCCTCTTTCTTTTACTACCGGCCCTTGCATTTACGCACCTTCATAAAGGAATTCAATCAGTATGCACCTTAAATACTTTTCAATTCCATTTATACAACATTTAAGATGCCCTTAAATGGTTTTTTCTTCATGGTATGGGATACCTAGGGTTTGTTATCAGTGCCCAATAAAATTCCAACTGCTTCTAGTTAATCCATCGTAAGATATAATTCTTTGTGTGAATGGGAGTTTCTCTTATCTTCCCTTCATAAATTGAAGTCAGGGTTTTATTGATAGCTTGGATTTGCCAAGTTTTATTACACTTTGTCAAGTTTTACCTATATTATCTATTAAGGGATAGTAAATTTTTCCATATCATCACGTGTACCTATCATGTTCTACATTAATTCCCCGAATTCCAACTTTCTCTTTAACAAAAACAATTTATTACAATCGTTTATGCAGAGGAAAAATAAAAATCGATAATTTTTCCACATGAATCCATGCATAGGGATGTGTGTATATGTTTTCCATGTTAATGAGTTGTTCAAGTTTTAATTGCTGGAGAAAACTCTGTTGGAAACAACAATTTTGAACAACTTGCACAATTAAACTCTCAAATTGAAACTAAACATATAGCAATTCAAACCAACAATAAATCCATTGTCAAATATCTGCAAGATAATTTATTTTTGTTTTAAGATCATTAATGGATTGCATAAATTAACTGACCATAAATTAATGACTAAAATTAAGAATTCCAAGGATAACAATATGCCATTTGGTTAATCTTTTGTGATTATTCAATACATATATGGGATGAGACAGAGAGTATGATAGGGGAAACAATAGCATGATGTTTCAAAACCTAGCAAATGAAGCTAGAACTAAAATAATTTAAAGCCCTTTCCCTAGTGGTAGCCTCGACATGTGGCTTGATAGGAATGCATGCTTATTTGAGGGAAAATTCATTCCCTCTTTCCAATCTATTGTTCAAATCATATATATCGTTTTCAATTACAGGTCTCCAAAGTCAGTTTCCATAGATAGCATTTTCACAAGCCTCTTGATAAATCTAGGGAATGGGGCTATTTTCATGCAACATATCCAAGAAATAAATGCCTCTTAAGCATTTATTCTATAAGTTTGATATTTCTTCAAACTTACATTTATTGCAATGTCAAAATCCATTAATAATGATGTTTTGGCTAAAGAGATTGGCCGAGTTTCTCTTATTTCCATTTCATGATATAATGACAAAGTTGTGTCAATGTTCAATATTATTTCGTGCCCTTTTATCACTAAGTGGAATCTAAAACCATAGGGTGGAATGCTTCATTTCTCCAATTCAAGGAGAAGGGTAGACGTCTTCTCAATTTTACATTGCTTGAAGTATCCAACAATTAATAAGCTATAAATAATAACGTTTCAAACAAAGGCATTAGCTGACAATTTTTTGGGAAATCCTCTGCATCCTCCAAATAGCCTTCCTTACATAGAATTTGTATGCATGTATAGAATGTGTAAGAGTGGGAATAATACTTTTTTCTCTCAATAACACTCAAAAAGATAAATGTTTCTACCTTGGGGAATTCATTTCAAAGTACAGTCACTATTGAATTGTATGTCACATCACTATGCATAGTGGCTTTTAATTCCATTTCCTTGTGCAACTCTAAAGCTTCATCCAACCAATCTTTTTTACATCCTATCAATACTATTGTATAAAAAATCATTCACCACTACTCCTTTCTTCACATCTTCCCTTAAAATATCATATGATTCTTTCACCCTCCCTTTTTATGTTTCCCCTTTCAGATTTTGAAATTTTGATTCTACATAAAGTATTGACATTTGTGTCTAAGCCTTTCTCTAGAGTTATTTGAAAAATATTATTTGCCTCTTCCAAACTACCTTTTCTTGAGTAGATCATTTAAAGGCACTTTGAAGACTTGGAAAGAGGTACCTCTACTTCATTCTAAAGTACATCCTTAAATCCATATCCATCTTTCCCACTCTCTGAATCCCACAAATGACAGCACCATATGTAAAAAAAATTGTTGCAATAACTCTCTCTTCCTTTCTATAATACAAATCCATAGAAAAATCCACATCTTCTTCACACAAATTATGAATCTGTAAATTGTAAGTTATGACATTAGATCAAACATTTTCCAAATATGTTCACAAGTTCTTTAGCCTCTTGCTTTCTGCTGTTTCTAGAGTTCCCTAGAATATTTCATGTAACTACTCATATGGGAAAATGCCTTTCCTTTTATTTTTTTTGTAGAAATTCATAACAGTGTCAACTTCACCTTTCTGGAAATATTTATCGATAACAGTGACATAGAGATCATCATTTTGTATATTTCACAACCTATAATGATATTAAGAAATTTATGGGACAACAACATCTTGACTGTACTTATCTCATCCTTCCATAAAGTGTTTTTTTATATTATATGATTTATACATTTATTAGTTATTATCTTTTATATTCCTTTATATGGAAATTCTTTGCTATATTCCCATCCTCCATAAAATTGGTTACTTTATCCCATGGCAACAGTTGGAAATTTATGTAATTAAAACATTCAACTACTGAGATATCAACCAACTTCACGATTCTTAGGGATTGGTTGTCATATGGTCTTTTACCTTGTCCACTTTTAAAACCATAACTTATATACTTTGTTCTGAGTCCATGCCATGAAGGGGTATGTTGGTATGACCATGTTATGTAGTGGCAAGGCTCATATATTTAGCACAACGTTGATATATGCAATACCATGCATTTTATATAGTACGAGGTCATGATCGCGAGTGTCTATTAAGCATAAAATGTGTAGGTTCACTTTGGAATATAAGTACATAAGTTGTATTTATATTCAAATGGCATGTGTCTGAATGTGTTATAACGTATATGTTTACCCAATGAAACTCACAATCCATGCAAATGATAATTGGTAGGTTAGGTATTACGTTGAGAAGAGTACTCAAAGAAAAATTGTAATTCTTTTCTTACCTTGATTTGATAGATCATAAATATAAAGATATTCATATATTTCACTTGACCCTGCTAATAATTTAGGATTGAGTTTATTAAGTTGTTATATTTCTAGTCAACACAAGCCAATTATAAAGTTTATTTTTCCTCATTTAAAAATGTTGATGTTCAACAAGTATTTGATTGTTACATTTGTATTGTATAGAAATGTTTGTGGGAAAATATGTCAATCATTATCTGTTTTATTTAATAAATATTTTTTTTTTGTTTCTCTTTTGAATAGTTATTTAGCATGTCATATATTCACGACTAAGTTTTGAATATGTTATTTAGCATGTCATATATTCACGATTGAGCTATGTGGTAAAACCTCTTTTGACTTCTTTCTCTTGAGCAGTTTTAAAAATTATTTCTTTTTTGATGTGTTTAACCCTTTAACTATGGACACTTTAAAGGTTTTAAAATATATTTTAATTAAATTTATTTAAAGTTAGTAATCTTTTTTATTTTTAAATACATAAAATATTCTCAATATTTTATCATCTTTTGTATATTTTCCTTGTATATTCTAGATGCAATTAAAAAAAATAGTAAAGGTTCATGTTTTTTCATTTGTATGTTTGGAGATAGTCGCTTACCAATTTAAGGGTTTAACCATGTCATTGAAGTGTCAATTAGTTTATGGGTTTGCAAAATGGCCATAAAGTGTGTTGGTAATAATTCAATCCTAGAGTCAAGAGAGATTGTACAAATATTATGTGCAAATATGGGTAAGCAGAGCAAGTGTATTGACCTTCCAATATGTACAATGGTAGATTTTTTATTTTATTTTTAATAATAGTGTTATTGAAGGATTCAATACAATAGGTGACTTATCAAAGTGGTTTTGTTGCACTCATGAATGGATAACACATAACATATCTTTGAGGTAGAGGAAAAATAAATATATATCACGATTGGATTTTGAATTGCACATGAAAAATAGGTTAATCTTAACAAATATTTATGAACTTAATTTGTTCTTTAGTAGTGGAAATTTAAAATGGAGAAAATATGGCTAAAGGACTACATAACCTTTCTACAAAAATTATAACTAAATCTTCAAGGTAATGATTTTGAAACAAAAAAAATTCAAGCAAGATTAATAGATCCTTTCTACCTTGTAACTAAAATCATTATTTTAGTTACAATGTCAGGTCTATAGGATGTTTAAAATTATGTCCATGCACTTTTTTCAGTTTTCTTTTTATCTTTCTAGCCATGTCACCTTCCAACAACAACTTATCGGCGTATTGTTGCACCTTCTTGGAGAAATTGCTAGTTTTATTATCTTCCACAGTGACTGGAAATGCACATCTCCTGCCCACTTGCCGCTTCGATATGCATTAGAGGAAATTTGAGGTCTAAAATGGGCCTCCTAAGGAAAATAATAAAATAATACTTAAAATAATAAAATAATAGTTAAAATAATAAAATAATAGTTATTAATTTTGGAGGAAGAATGAAAAAAACTACTTTTTGTGTTCGTATTGTATATTGTGGCTTCAATCCACCTTTGTAATATACGTGGTCTTGTACCCGTACTATATGATGTACTCAAATATTGTAAAGGAGCTAGTGTTCCAGTATATTGAACATAGCATCCTTAGATATGACTTTGTATATGACATTATTATGTATTTGTTTCAGGTACTACCTCTGCTCCATTGGACTTCTGCATTCTCCAAAGATAATGATTATAATGTATTTCGGCCATCGCTTCCCTCTGACCTCACACATTAGGGGGCATCTGTTATCGACCCCAATGGCACCTCTCCATTTGAGTGCCGACAATTCATTATGTTGGTACACAAAAGGACATTTCAGGATTGAAGTTTTCCAAAACACTATAGATAGGCATGACATGAGATGCATTTACCTTTCAACCAACTTGATACATTATTTTTCTAAGTGTAAATTGGCGTACGCGACTATATTCATTGAAACCCGCGTACATACACGACTATCCTCATTGACAACTCGCGTACTGTACGCGACTATTCCCATTGCAACCCGCATACAGATCTATACACAGGTTTCCCTTAAAGCAACTCACGTGTCATACGCGGGTTGCCAGTATCAATAGTCGCGTACATCTCCATTTGACATTTAAAAATATAAATCATGATTAATCGAGATTAGTTGAGCCCTAATCATTAACTATCTCAACTGTCTCAACCTCCTCAACCTTCAAAACTGCTCTATTTCCCAAAGTATAAATAGAGGCCTTGGGAAGGGCATTAAGGGAATGAATCTTGGAGAGAAAAGTTATGCTAGTGGTATATCTTCAGAAGTCTTGGAGCAGCAAAACTTAGAGTCCTTTGGTTGCAGAGGAGTCCTTGTCTCAGGCGTTAGGTTGTACACTTATCTCATTCACTGATTGTTAATAAAGAGAATTCTTCTTCCAACTTTGTGTTGAGTCTCTTTCATGTATTAGGGTTTGATGAATATATTTGATTAAGCACTATATATGTTGTTTATCTACCTATCATATATACATGTATAAGATCGTACTTGGATAATTTGCTCTTTGCAGGTGAAGGAGGTGCATCCCTGAAAGCTTTGGAGAGAAGCAGAGCAGAAGAAGATAAATCTTGGATCAACCGTCGGTAATCGGGTGAGTCCAATATTTCTTCCTATTTATTTTATGCATTTAACTAAAGCTAATTCTCTGCAAGTTTTAGAAGTAAGTTGGTAACCCCAAACCCTAGGTTATAAGGGTGTTTATTCCCAAACAATAGAACTGGCGACTCCGCTGGGGATCCCAGACTGCTGTGGGTTAACTCTATAGATCTGTGCCCAGTATTTTCTTTGATTCAGTGTGTGGTGTCTTGTCTTGGTTCATGCTTGCAGTGGTCTTTAAAGACCTTTATAATTTTTCCCTTTTTTGAAAAATTTAACTCCTGTACACAGGTTGCTCTATTACATAGTCGCGTACAAAGGTCGCATACAGTACGTGGGTTTCTCTATTGCACAGTCGTGTACAGTACGCGAGTTTCTCTTGTACATAGTCGCGTACAAGCCCGAGTAACAAAAATTTTGGGTTAGGGTTTGCTTGTCCCTGACCCTCTTTGGATTTTGTTTTGCTTAGTGTTCTTTAATTTTAACATTCCACTACAATTTTGATGACCCTGTTAGCCATGCTTTGTGCTTCCTGGTAAGCCCTTGAGTTTTTATTGTTTGGATTGTCTTTTGGTTAGCAACTTGAAGTGGATTTGCCTTTTGGGTGAGAGGTTCAAGTGCTAGTTTTCTGAATCACTGATCAGGGTTCTAGACACCATTTTATCCTTTTCTATCTCTGGATAGGGTTGGTCTATCACTTGCCTTTGTTTGATTTCAGTGATTTCCATTCATTGTGTCTTCCCAAGCTAGGTTTTTCCAAGTCTTCCTTAGGTGGTTGATCTTTGGTTTTATGAATCTGCTTTGCTTCATTTTGCTTACTTTATACAGTTAATTTATTCAAGCATACTCAAGAATTGTACATTTAGGTGCATAGTAGTTTTTGAGGAATTTGAAAAGTGAAAAGAAAACATTAGAAGCTTTTGCATTTGTTTTTCATAGAGTAGTTTTATTTTCAGTTTTTAAAATAAGATCTCAAAAATTACAAAAATATAGTCTTAGTTTTCTCTTTATTAGTTGCATTTTCACCAGTTTATATTTACAAAAAAAAATAGAAGTTTGTTTTAAGTAGTGATCATTTGCTTTGAAATTCATTTATACACCTGTTATTTTTACATTTCTTATCAAGTAAAAAACATCATAGTCTTTCACTCCACTTGCCTTTTGAGTAAAGAATAGCCCTTAAAATGAACGCTATAATTAAAATTTATTAGTAATTTTTGTTTTATAGGGCCATACACCTACTAGCTTAGGCTAGACTTGTGGGATAGGAAGTGTAAACTTCCCATAAGTATTTAAATTCAGACATAGTGGGCCAATCGATAGGTAAATCCTTCTCTTTATCGATAGTATCTGGGAATATCCTCTCAAACGGGAGTCAAGCACGAGGCCACGTGGAGGCATTGGACTGAGGAGATAACCCTCCGATTCCTTGTCGAAACGTAAACCAAGGTTTTTACGCATTTGGGGATTCTGTCCTAGACATAGTTTCGGGCTCAGCTACCTTGCCCATGCGTACAAATCAGGATTGCGACTATCCCCCCAAACTATTGGTATAGTTAAGGTAGCCTCTAGTCTCTTGACATCTAGGGTTTATGCACAGGTAAACCGAAAGGATATTTCTGGTTCACCTTGGACGGGCTTGGAAGGTAACCCTTGTTGAAAGTGTAGGAGGGCTGTGGGTGATTCCTCCGCTTGTGCCTAAGAACCTCTTCAAGGACGCTAAGAAACTGTCTTTCAAATTTCTTCGGGAAAGCATATCTTTTACCCTTTCTGATTGTTGAGACTTTAGGAATTTTCGTAGCGATTGCTCTATGGTTTGTCTATGTTTAGCCGACCTTAGGGTTTGAAAAGTCAAATTTACAATAGTGGAGGACCAACCTATCAGAAGGTCACGAAGGTTGCAAAACCTTCCTCCTCTTATCACATTGGAACCTCCACCTCCCCCTCAAAGGTGGAGATTGGACACAGATGGTTCATTTGAACCGATAGGAGTCAGTGAAGTTCGAGGTGAACCAGAACTTAGGGCAAAATGTATTAATTTAAACACAATTGAGATAGAATACTTGCAGGCTGATGAGTTTGCAAGGAATTTTAATACACCTCTGACTGATTTAAACGATCATGTGATCGTTTAGGTTCGTCCTTTTGATCCACCCGTGATTGGTGTCCCTATGGGTAGGATAATGTCTACTATAGGAGAAATTTCTTTTACCATCACCTCAGCCGTTCAAGTTGAAGGGGTGCTACCTCCCCCAATTAGTACCCCTAGAACAAACATACCTACTACACTGTTAACTCCAGCGAGCCAAGTGGTTCAACCACTGGCTCCCACAAGTCTAGCAGGTGCTTCTGGTGGAATGGTCACTGGGATTCCTAGTGTACCTACTGTACCTACCTCCTTCACACACTCTACCCAGAGTGGTCCGACAGGATCCTCGGCTTTTGTCCAAGGATTTCCTTGGAATGGGGGGCACATTCCCCCATCCACTCCATACGTAGGCCCTACATCCTCTTATGTAGGGGTGCATTTTAGAAGCACTAACCATTATTGTCAAGGTTTCCAAACCCTAGTTTCTGCTCCATTCACGAGCTCTCCCTTTTTTCTTTTTAGCGGAGGGATACCTGCCCCTATATTTCAAACCCTAGTTTCGACTCGGGCTACCAGAACCTCTTATACTGCACCTTACACAAACAATTATGTGGCTTATGGATGGAACCCTTTTCAAAGCAACCCATCCACTTCACAACCAACAGCAGGGGGCAACCCCACCTTCACATATGGGAACATGGGGGTAGGTCCCTCTAATCCCCAAACTGGTACTTTTAGTGCTCTAGTTATACCTAAGCTTCCTTTCCTAGCAATGTTAAACTTGCCAGATTTGTCTAAACTGATGAATGACCCGGTGAGGCATGATCCCTCCTGGCCTCATGTACCTACCAAGTTTCCCTCAGACATCCCAAAGTTCGAAGGAAACTTGGTGAAGATCCTGGGGCTCATGCCACCACTTTTCATTTATGGTGCTCTTCCAACTCACTGAATGAAGATTCAGTTCGGTTGAGGTTGTTCCAAAGAACCTTGACAAGTACTGCAGCAAAATGATACATTGAGTTGCCTTCTGCTGCGTTCAATAGTTTTTGGGACTTGGCTAATGCTTTCCTTAGTCACTTCTAGCTTACTGTCCAATATGATTTCGGAATGGACTTGTTGTCTACCTTTCAGCAGAACAAGGCCACCCATATATCGGATCACATCCAAGAGTGGAGGAGGTAGAAGAACCTTATTAAATCCACTATTCCTCCTGAGTTCTTACTAGAATGGTTCCTTAAATCCCTATTGTCTTATATATCTAAGGACATATCTACTTCAGGATTGATGAGTGAGGAAGAAGCTATCCTTAGGTCCCAACAACTTGACTTGATATATTCTCAGTCTGGGATCTTATACGAGATTATTCCTGAGGCATCGAGGCCAACACACGATGCAGAGAAACCTAAGCCCGAACCCCATGCCGATGGTGTGGTTGGTTTCATGAATTCTCCCACTGTAGAATATTTGGCCAAATAGCTCCATCAACTGTTCATCAAACATTCTATAGTGGAGGCAACAAAGGCTGCCCCCTCACCCCAAAATGCAAATGTTTTTGCACAGACCTCTCAAAAGGGCAATCAGCAGCTCAGTGGGAAAAAGAAGAGAGGAAATAAAGTGGAGGGAAATCAAAACAAGCAGAAACCTGCAAATAATGCTGATGGGGGCAAGAAGGAAAAAAAAAGGTGAAATTCCCATGTAAGTTGTGACATGAAGATCACCTCACCCATCTTTGTCCCCTTATGGAACAAGCTCAGAAGCTATTAAAAGCTCAACAACCGGCTGTCCTGAAGGATCCTTTTCCCTAGGGACAGAATTTTGCTTCAGCTTCGAATGAAACAGGGGGCACCCCAAATGCCCTTGACCCCAATTATATCAACATGGTTCGATCTCAAAATTTACTACATACCAGGAATAAGAACAATGGAAAAGAGACCTCAGATAAGGGTAAGTCCATAGGTTAAACTTCTAACCCTATCACGATCGAGAAACCTGCCGAAATTATGCCCAAGACACTGCCAAAGGTGTCTTTAAGAAGACCTTGCATAATCCTAATGTTAGGGATGCATCCAACTACTCCATAGTTGAAGACTTAGCCCAGACACCTTGTGCAATGTCGACTTTAGAGGTGTTATAGAGTTGTCCTGCCCAGCGGGATGCACTCTTAGCAGCCTTAGGCAGTATGGACTCATCGAGTCTCATGGTGAAATTTCATTTGTATGATGTCAAAATTCGCCTACCTTACCATGTAGCATTATTGATAGATGTCATCCATTGTGGAGAGACCATTGGAAGGGCAGTTGTCGACGAGGGTGCTTCTACATGTGTTATGTCCTTGTCATGTTGGAAAGCTCTTGGATCCCCAGAGCTCGTCCAGTCAAATACCTTGCTTATTGCTTTCGACGGAAGGTCATTCCGTCTGCATGGTATCCTACCGGCTTTTGAAATTAAGCTGGAAGGGAAAGCGGTGTTTGTTGAGGTGGAGGTGATTGATGCACCTTTGGACTATAATTTTCTCTTGGGAAGAAGTTGGACTTATGCCATGTCTGCTATTGCATCGACCGTCTTTCGGGTGGTAGTGTTTCCACATGAAGGGAAGTTGGTTACGGTTGACCAACTCAATTTTACTTGGAAAGGCCGCATGGAATCTAATGAGTCCATTGTACCATTGGTTGATCAGGCCAAACCTGTTGCAGAGAGCTTAGGAGCTGGAATGTACGCATCATTGATGGTCACATTTGATCTTCCAGCTCCGATTAATTATATAGGTTCTACTAGTGCGGGGAAGTTCATAGCCATGGTTGTTGATAGGACCGATCCTTGGGTTCTCCCTACCCACCATGAACCTGAAGTGCCCTTATCAGCAGTGGAAGTAGCTTATCAAGCTATCACCAAAACCACTATTGATCCCATTCCGGTCCCCCTCTCAGTCTCAAAGGAACTGGAAGAAGTCTATTTTCCTGCTTGGGTAGAAACTTTCTTTGCATTCGACAGATTGCTTAGATATGGTTTTACCTTCGGATGAAGCCATTCTAGAAGCCATGTGCGGACGAGATAAGAGAATCCAGAGTTAAGCAGGATAGAGAATCAAGAGTTTCATGTGAGACTGGTAGATGATGTTGATACGTCCGTTAATCCCTTAACAAAGGAAGGAATGTTTGCTGAGGGGAATATGTCAAATATTTCTACTACTATCCCTATCAACATCTCTGTAAATCTTGACGTTGTGGAAAATATACATATCGGCGCAAACTGCTCTCCTGAGGAGATTGCCATTTATACTGCCTTGTTTAAGGAATTCCGTGACATTTTTGCTTGGTCATATGAGGAGATGCTAGGAATTGATCCATCTATAGTCGAGCATGAGATCCGAACATACCCTGACGCTAAATCTGTTCGCCAAAATTTGAGACCTGTTAACCCGCGTAAAGTGGCGGCAGTGAAGGCTAAAATGGAAAAACTGTTGAAATCCGGTTTTATTTATTCCATAGCTTTGGCGGAATGGGTATCCAACCCTGTTCCCGTTGATAAGAAGCAAGGGACCATACACGTCTGTACTGACTTTAGAGATTTAAATAAATCCTGTCATAAGGACAACTATCCCACGCCATTTATAGACCAAATTATTGATGCTTGCACACGAAGTGAAGTCTTTTCGTTTATGGATGGTTTCTCTGGATATAATCAAATTCAAATAAAACTGGAAGACCAACATAAAACTTATTTCATTTGTCCTTGGGGTACCTTTGCGTACAATAAAATGCCCTTTGGATTGAAAAATGCTAAGGCAACCTTTTAGCGGGAAATGAATTTTGCCTTTCATGATATTAAATCCATTGTTGAACCCTACCTTGATGATTTGCCTGCACATTCTCGTAAGAGGATTGACCATCTAGATCACTTGCGTTTGATATTTGAACGATGTAGATACTATAAAATTCGCTTGAATCCCCACAAGTGTGTGTTCTGTGTCGAGTCAGGGAGATTGCTCGGATTCATTGTTTCTAATAGAGGCATTCAAGTGGATCCGTTAAAAGTTAAGGCCACTGTAAATTTGCCTCCTCCTCGTTCTATCAGGCAACTTCAAAGCCTGTAGGGAAAGTCCAATTTTCTTTGATGTTTCATTGTAAACTATGCCAATATTACTAAGGGTTTCATGCACTGGCTAAAATAGGACACCCCATTTGTATGGGATGAACCTGCACAACTCGGATTCGAGGCATTGAAAAAATATTTGTTGTCGGCACCATTATTGCGTCTGCCAGATTACTCTAGGGATTTTATATTGTATCTCGCCGCATCTGAGTTGACCATAGGGGTAGTCCTAGTCCAGGAGGACGATAAGCTCCAAGAGCATGTCATTTACTATCTTAGATGTGCTTTAGTCGGACCTGAACTTAGGTACTCCCACGTCAAGAAATTGGCCTTAGCAGCTGTTTATGCTGTTCAGAGGTTACGTCACCACATCTTACTAAGGACTACAACGGTAGTGGCAGATGCTAATATTTTTCAATATGTTTTGTCCCAATGGATAGTTGGAGGAAAATTCAACAAATGGATAGTCATTCTCCAAGAGTTTGAATTGGATTTTCAGTCCACCAAATCCAAAAAATCCTTAGTTTTTGCTGAGCTGATTGCAGAATTTCCAGTAGAAGAAGATGTAGCTATTGAAGAAGATTCATTCCCAGATGAGCACATTTTTTTGATTTCCACATCTGATCCTTGGTATGGGGATATACTTATCTATCTCCAGACTTTGAAGTATCCTGTAGCTTTCTCACGGGAAGAACGACGTCAACTACACCGACATGCCAAGAACTACTTCATCATAGGAGATACTTTATACCATAGCGGGGTAGATTTCATTTTGCGTCGATGTCTTACCCATGAGGAAGTAGAGATTATCCTGAATGATGCCCATAGTGGAGCGTGTGGGGGTCATTTAGCTGGGTTAGAAACGGCCTAGAAAATATTACGTGCCGGTTATTTTTGGCCCACAATCTTTAAAGATTATGTGGAAGTAGTGAAGCTCTGTCACCCTTGTCAGCTTTACACCAAAAAAATGCGGTCACATCCCGCTCCATTATTCCCTGTCATCTTAGTGGGCCCCTTCATGAAGTGGGGGATTGATTACGTGACGTGTAACCCAGCCTCGGCTGGGGGGCACAAATATATCATTGTCGCTGTGGACTATTTTAGGAAATGGGCAGAGGCAATGCCCACCTTTAAAGCTGACGAGGAAACTGCAGCTTTCTTCATGTTCAATCAAATTATAGCACGATTTAGTGTACCTAAGGTGATTATCACTGACCATAGTAGTCATTTTCAGGATAGCATGATGACTGAACTGACCACTATGCTAATATTTAGACAAGAACATTCATCTTCATTCTATCCTCAAGCAAATGGTCAGGTCGGGGCTATTAATAAAACTTTGAAGACTATCCTCAAACGTACTATTAATGCAGCCCGTTCTAATTGGCATATCATGCTATATCCTGCACTTTGGGCATATCGGACTAATGTAAAAACTACTACAGGGTTTTCATCTTTCCAACTCGTGCATGGAGTGGAAGCTATTACCCCGATTGAATGTGAAATCTCGTCTTTAAGAATTGCTATTCATGTGTTACCTGATACGAATGAGCTTGAAGAATGTCTATTACAATTAGAACACCTTGATGAACATCGTAGAGATGCGCTGACAACAAACCAAGCTCATAAAAATATGGTTAAAAGCCAATATGATAAATCAGTCAAGCCTCAAATTTTCTCTGAGGGAGAACTTGTTTTGCTCTGGGACCAAGACAAAGAACCCCTGGGGGCAGGAAAGTTTAGGTCTATGTGGTTAGGACCTTATATCATGTCGAAAGTGTTAAATAAGGGTGCATATGAATTGATATATTTCGATGGGAATAAGCTGGCTGAGCCTAGAAATGGGTTCTACCTAAAAAAGCACTATGCTTAGGCTTAGCACTTTTTCTTGTATTTTCTTGTATCTATTTTTTATGTACACTAGTTAGTTGGTTTGTGTTTCTTATACCATCTGTTGGTTGTTTCAGATGTCTTCCGAGAGGTTTGTAGGTTTCGCTGATGGTGCCAGTTGCCACACTTGTAATTTAGCTTCAGCTGCATGGGTCATTTATTCGCCCTCAGGACAGTTAGTCACCTCAGGAGGCGCTTGCTTAGGTCCTGCTTCCAATAATGTGGCTGAATATAGGGCCATTATTAAGCTTCCATGGGATGCTTTGTCACGTGGTATTACTCAGCTGGAATTCTGGTTGGACTCTCAACTGGTGGTTTCCCAGCTCAATCGGGCTTATCACATGCGGAACCCTATTCTATTACATCATTTTATGCAAGTTAGGTTATTGGAAAGACATTTTGAGTTCATTACATTCAATCACATTCCAAGGAATCAAAATTCATTAACTGATGCATATGCTAATTACATATTGGATTGGCATTTAACACATCTCACATAAAAAGTATACAGCAAACACATAAAAAAATTTGTAAATAAACCGACAGATATATATATATGTATGTGTGTGTGTGTGAATATCTATCCATATAGATAGGTCGAGTCACTGATCCTCAGATCCAGTCATAACTGTATAATATACAAAAAATATACAAAATATGGATCTAAGTCCATCAAAATGCCCCTAGGTCTAAGCTTGACCACCCTGGTCACTTGGACCAGCCTGGTCCCCCCGGTCACCCTGTACTCTAGCTTCTTTAGCCTCTTTGGCTTCAACAGCCTCAACATCATCTATGTATACCAGTACTACTTTGGATACCTGCCTCAAAAGGTGTATCTAGATAGGTGGTACACCAACCACGAACTCCTGCATGATGGCTGGGATGTGCTCAATCCGTAGAGTAGGTACTCTCTTGGTAAGCCTGGCCATCTTCCCCTCAAGAACCCTAATCAAGCCCTGGTCTTCTCCCAAGACAGGACATACATACATACGTGGATGCCCTTCCGAGCGGACTGGTCCAATATATGCATTTTGACATTTTAATAGGATTATAACTCTTATACATATGTGTATATCTCTATATTTAAAATTCATAAAAAATTTAAAATTTTGAAAATAAAAATTACCTAACTCTCCCCATGCTCCTCCTGGAGGGAGGACGAGATAAACGTCACCACGAAAATACATTCCATCATATGGAAACTACTCCAAAGCTGGAAACTGTAGCTCCCACCAAAAGTAGAAGTCATCATCATAGACACTTTGCACAGATCCACCACCTCCCTGGAGGAGAAAAATATCTCCCCACCTGCTCAGCCTAGGCTGACGAGGAGAACGAACTGGTAGTGGCACTGCAGGACTCAATCTCGACACTCTCTTAAAGAAGAAGGCTACTAGTATGCTGGAATATCCAAAAGTTTTCCTCCTGCCTCTTTTGCATTCAGAGAGTTGTTTTCTCATAATTGGGATCACCCTTGAGCACCAGCCATATAGGGCTCCCTGCATACAATCTACTGCTAGTCTCATCTGGTTCCGTGTTGCAAGGTGAAGTGATGACGACCCTGTAACCCTCATTATAGTACTCGTCACCACCTGTAAAGGAAGGTCACGTATGTGAACAATAGGGATGCAGCTACCCCTTTTTTGTGTGCCCGGTGCACAGTATATATCAATATAGTTCTGTACACTTAGAGGGTCACCGCCTCTGCCGGTGCCTTCCAAGTTTACTGGAGCTTCCCGTCGTGATAGACTAGCAATGAAATAGACATCCTTAGAATTAATCTCCAAGGACTCACCTTGGAGTTCAAACATGCCCAAATCATGATCCCAATAATTTATCAAGAACTCTAAGAGGCGGACATTGGCCCGCATAGGTGAAGTACATAAAAACTTCAATAAACCACTTTGACATAAAACATTCACGGTGGGGGCATCTTGAAGAGCTTCTTGGTCCATGTCTTTATGTTCTCACTCCCTCCACTCAAGCACCATCCTTCAACCTAATACCAAGCAATTGCCAATCATTAGTTTCATATAAAATTTGGAAATTTTGACCCTACATATCCTTTTTTCACCTCACGTAGCGTACGTGACTGTCCTTTGGACAACCTGCGTACATAACGCGTGTACATGAATTTTACTATAGCAAACCCGCGTACACAACGTTGCTTTTTGAAGGTGCCTAAAAATATGAAATTCGGGCTCAATTTTAATAATTGCTTGGATCAAATGAAAGAGAATGGAGTGTAGTATTGCTTGACACTTGCGGATTTGGAAATGGTCCACCGGATTGTCTGCACTGAGCAATTGAAGGTAGAGGCATAAACTTGTCTTCTATGGTTAAAAATCCAAATGGTGAGTTTTATTTATGTTTTGAACTATTTATAGAAAATTTATTTTTCAAGTGGGTTTTTTCCCTATAGTTCATAGTTTATAAAACTAATACCATATTTTCTTTTCCATGTGATAGGTCTATCATCATGTTTAAAATGTTTTTGCTCATATAGGATGATTTTTGTCGGTTCACATGCATTCTGCATCTATACCTACTCCATCTTAAACCTAGCATTAACATTTTTTCCATGGAATATGGTATTTTTAACCATTAATTCCTTGTCTTTACCATTGTTCTTCCATGGATAGGACCTTCCTCTTATGAGTATCCTCATTTAGAACCTATTTATTGTCTTTTGATACTCATACTGCAGCTGTCATTGGTTCAGGGGAATCTTTTTAGCTATTTTTCACGCCAAATTGAGCCTCGTTTGGTCTCTTTTTACAAGCTATCCCTTTATAGGACTCCCCACCCTTCTGGAGCTTCTTTAGGCCCAGGTCTAACTCCTTAAAGAAAACTTGTCTGCCGAGTTAACTTGTCCATTCAAGCTTGTTAAGAATATGTGAATGGACATCCACATTGGTGGTAGGTTATCTTTTTCTCAGAACATGTGGAATAATACGAGAAATGATCATTCTCTTTTCTACGGAATTGAGAAGAGTATTCTCAGGTACAGGTTTATCACTTTTCTGGACCTGAGGGACTAAATTTACGAAAAAGGAACACCCGGTATGAGCTCAGTTTTCTCTTTTTTGTGCTCTAGGCCTAAACATGAAAAAGATTCCAAGTTTACTTTGTGTCTCTGTCATGCTTGTTAAACATCAAGAACAAAGAATTGAGTTTATTGTTGTAAGCCCCATTTCTAGTACTCAAATGGATATTTCTGAGTGATCTTGCTTTCCTTCACACTCGTAAAACTCAAGCTATATGCTGCTCTCGAAGGAGCGTTGGGTAGGTGGTAATTTAACCTTTTTCGGACCTCCCTAACTAAGTACGAAAAGGTACACCTTTTCTTCTACGGAAGTTCAAGAGAGTTTTTCTGGGGTATGTTTTATACTTTTTCAGCCTCAGGAGACTAAATTGGATGAAAAAGGACCCCCCCTAGAGTCTTCTTTGGAATTTTCAAACTCTCTAACTATGAAAATACCAAGTGAACATGTACTAGTCCAGGCTCATAAAATCCACGAATCAGTGACACTATCAAGCATTATTCCCTCTTCTTTTCAAGCTTGTTAAAAAATGAAGAGAGATCCGAGTTGACTTTCCTAGACTCGTTAAAATTTAATAGGGAAGGTAAGGAAGAAGTTTTCTTTTGGTTCTCAGTTAGTGGTAGCATGTCATCCTTGAACAAAGCACTCTCTATTTTTTCTGATACTCATGTCTCAGTGTTCACTTTCAGTTTAGCTATTACTTCGAGTTTCTTAACTCCTCCTATTGTCAGTTCTATCTGGTGAATCTGATCATGTCTCCTACATGACAGCTAAATTTAGTTGATCTATTTGAAGAGTTAAAAAGCTGCCTTGGGTCATCTCTGTGTTGTGCTCAATGTTCAAGGACTTAACCCTGTGTCTGATCTATATCTTGATCCCATCATTGCCGTATCTGTTACTACTAGTGTCTCTCTTCCTTTACCTAGTTCCTAGTCACTCTTGTGATTCGTTGGAGGATCTATTGCTTTCCTTATCACAGTATGGTTCTGCATCATCACTTATTGACGACGAAGACCTAGAGTTTTGATGATCGTACCTCAGGATTCACTTTCATTATTGGTGAATCCCTTTGCTTCAGTTGTTGATTATCACCTATTGATTGACAATCTGTTGAATTCGCTCCATGTTCGACTTCAATAAAATCTATTCACATGGCTTGGATTGTACTGGTTCTTTGGGATTTTCGATGAAGACCTTAGTTTCACATCTATGGACTAAGTTGCACAAGATTATGTTGTGGTTATTTGCACAGCTTCCAGATCTTTGAAGACTCATCATTATTGTATATTGTGGCTTGGATCCACCTTTGTAATATACGTGGTCTTGTACCCGTACTATATGATGTACTCAAATATTGGAAAGAAGCTAGTGTTCCAGTATATTGAACATAGCATCCTCATATATGACTTTGTATATGACATTATTATGTATTTGTTTCAGGTACTACCTCTGCTCCATTGGACTTCTGAGTTCTCCAAAGATAATGATTATAATGTATTTCAGCCATCGCTTCCCTCTGACCTCACACATTAGGGGGCATCTGTTATCGACCCAAATTGCACTTCTCCATTCGAGCGCTGACAATGCATTATGTTGGTACACAAAAGGACATTTCAGGATTGAAGTTTTCCAAAACACTATATATGGGCATGACATGAGATGCATTTACCTTTCAACCAACTTGCTACATTATTTTTCTAAGTGTAAATTGGTGTACGCGACTATATTCATTGAAACCCACGTACATACGCAACTATCCTCGTTGACAACTCACATACTGTATGTGACTATTCCCATTGCAACCCGCGTATAGATCTATACATGGGTTTCCCTTAAAGCAACTCGCGTGTCATATGCGGGTTGCCAGTATCAATAGTCACGTACATCTCCATTCGACATTTACAAATATAAATCACGATTAATCGAGATTAGTTGAGCACTAATCATTAACCATATCAACTGTCTCAACCTCCTCAACCTTCGAAATTGCTCTATTTCCCAAAGTATAAATAGAGGCCTTGGGGAGGACATTAAGGGAATGAATCTTGGAGAGTAAAGTTATGCTGGTGGTATATCTTCAAAAGTCTTGGAGCAGCAAAACTCAGAGTCCTTTGGTTGCAGAGGAATCCTTGTCTCGGGTGTTGGGTTGTACACTTATCTCATTCACTAATTGTTAATACAGATAATTCTTCTTCCAACTTTGTGTTGAGCCTCTTTCATGTATTAGGGTTTGATGAATATATTTGATTAAGAACTATATATGTTGTTTATCTAACTTGCCATATATACATGTATAAGATCGTACTTGGAGAATTTTCTCTTTGCAAGTGAAGGAGGTGCATCCCTGAAAGCTTTGGAGAGAAGCAGAGTAGAAGAAGATAAAGCTTGGATCAACCATTGGTAATCGGGTGAGTCCAATATTTCTTCCTATTTCCTTTCTGCATTTAACTAAAGCTAATTGTCTGCAAGTTTTAGAAGTAAGTTGGTAACCCCATACCCTAGGTTATAAGGGTGTTTATTCCTGTACAACAGGGAAAGAAGAACACACCCCTGAATCTCCAGAAAGAGATTATCACAGTCTTTGTAGTGATAACTCCCTTTCTCCTTCAACAAGAGAGTTCAGAAAGATAAGAGCCCCAACCTATGAAGGGGAGATGAACATCGGGGAAAAAGCTGAGGAATGGCTTCTTGGTATGAGAAAATACTTCCGAGTACACAACTACTTGAGTGAGATGAAAGATCGTTTATCCATCTATAATTTAAATGGAAAAGCAACTAGATGGTGGAGAGACCTAAAGCATACCAAGAAAGATGAGGTAAAAGAAATATGATGGAGTAACTTTCGCATAATTTTTGAGGAAAAATACATGTCGAAAATATTCTTCGACAGAAAGGTGAAATATTTTCACTAGTTAAGGATGGGTTCCATGACCATGGATGCTTTTATTAACTATTTTTTGGATCTGTTACATTATGTGCCATACATAAAGGACGAGAAAGTGAAAATACAACAGTTTTTAGGATGTCTTCGTCCCAACTTTCGGGAGAAATTTGACATGCCTAAAACATTGGACACTACCCTACACAAAGCTAGGATTTGCTATGAACATTGGAAGCTGAGGCAAGAAAACATCAACAGAAGCAGAGATAGGTGTAGGAACTTCTTGGACAATCGCAAACCGAGTTTCAACCCACCTCCTTACAGAAAATAGAACAACAGTTTTCCAGCCAATAATAACTTCAACAAGATAGGTACGAATCCATATGTACCAGCTCCAAATGCTAACAAACCAACAACAAATGAGGGAGCCAATGTTTCCCTGCTGCAAATCAAATTGTTGGAAATGCCAAGGGCTCCATTATGCATGAGACTGTAAGAACAAGACCAACGGAGTCTTGCACAACTTACAAGAAGAACCAACGGTAGAGGACATAGCTGGAACACTGTGGATTTATGTAACCTTGGATGATCGACAGACATACCATCAGGTGACCATGGTTGAGATAGAAGGTGATGTTTCCAACACTTCTATTTCAATATTGATTGAACTTGGTGCTTGACAAAGCTATGTATCACCTAAAATTGTTGATGTATGTAAACTAGACAAGGTTAAACATGAGAAGTCATGGTTGGTGCAATTCACCATGGGTACGAAACAAAAGGTTTCTGAAATAGTTAGAGATTGTGAGGTAAACCTGAATGGTTTTCCTGCTAGAATAAACCTGAACATCTTACCCTTAGTATTGTATGATGTACTTATCAGCATGGACTGGTTGGAACAACACCATGTCATGCTCGCTTATTTACATAAGTCAATCTTGTGTGCAGATAGCCAAGGGAATTAGGTAAAGATTCAAGGCATACCTAAGAAAGTTTCCATAAGGTAGATATCTGCTTTACAAGAAAAGAAGTGCATTAGGAAAGGCTGCAAATGGTTTGCAGTGAACATCCAGGACATAGAAGCTGGAAGAGAACACCACATTGAGAACTTTTCAGTTCTCGTAGAATTCACAGATTTACTTCTGGAGGACATATCAGGATTACCATTGAAACAAGACCTAGATGTTTCCATAGAACTGATAGCAGGGTTAGTTCTAACTTCAAAATTCCTTTACTGCATGAGTGCACCAGAGTTGGTGGAACTCAAACTGCAGTTGCAGGAGTTGATTGAGAAGGCATATAACTGACCAAGTGTGTCCCCTTAGGGAGCACTGATACTATTCGTAAAGAAGAAGGATGCTATGATGTGGATGTGTATCGATTGCCGTCAATTTATCAAGATGACCATCTAGAACCGATACCCACTCCCTAGGATTGATGACTTGTTCGATCAAGTAGGAGGATCCAATATCTTTTCAAATATTGACCTGCGATCTGGGTACCCATCACATACGGATTCATGAATGTAACACCCTGGTTTTGAACCTGTTTGCATTAAAAATGTATATGATGTAAATATTGTATTTAATCGTGGTGCGGAGCTAAAGACAAATCCCCCACCATCGATTTAGCGTTTTATGTTTCAACGTTTAAAAATCGTTGCCGATGGTCTTTCGTGCTAGCCAGGAACATTATAATTTTGGACATCATGTAAACATGCAATTTAATTAAAATACCCACAACCAGCTATGTCAATGCAACATTAAAGAGATGGGGGCATGATTTGTATAAGGATGGGGGGGGGGGATATTCAAACCTTTGATCTAATGGGGAAAATCCAAATGTCAAAGGGAGAACCCATCAAAACTACGAACTACCCATTTCTTGGCTTTTTACCCAATCATTTATTTCTGCCAGAAATTGATCGAGGTAGTCATTGCATGGGAATGGAAAGAGTGTGGGAAAAAATTCGAATTGGGAAGAGCACCCATTTATGAAAAATGTGTTTTGACTCCTTGGGAAAGGAAAAACCCAGAAACATCTTCCCATTCTAGCATGCATTCACATTACTTTTTCCTCACCCATTCTCTCATTCATGTGAGCTCTCTTGAGAATCTAGAGCTTCCTGTGTGTATTCGTTCATGTTTTTGGTTGTTTACTTCATTTTCCCGATCAATGGGAGGTCGTTTTTGTAATTCCCAAGGGTTGGGTTGTCTTTCTTACATTTTCCTTCTGATTTCTTCATTTTCCATGCCTAGGAAATTCGTTTTGGTGTTGCTGAGGAAATGGCCATCAAGGATTCATGATTTTGGGGTTCATAGCAGTCGTTTTGGCTCATAAACTACCCAAAATACTTGTTGAGTTCGAATTTTTCACCCAGGGGTCGATTTCCCCATTTTACCAATTTTTTTTGTTGCCAAAACCATTTTTTCATCAATCCCAGAACTTGTATCTTGCTGTGGGTGCATATTTTTTTTTGGTCTAAACTGGTTTGGAGTGGAATTGGGTCTGAACTAGCTTGATAAACCTAATGTAGGAAGGAACCTCACAGACAGATCTAGAGGGGATGGTTTTCTTCTTTGCACACCCTGAATAGCACTGGAATGGAAGGCATAGCCTGAGGGACTGTGTAGCAGAGAAGGGGATGCTTCCTTGTGTTGGGTGTGTATATGTTTATAAGTCAAGCTAGATCTGGCGCAATTGTCCATAGATCTGTGGTTGAGCTTACTAGATTAGCAATTCATCTTTCCACCTCCCTAGCATCCTGATAAACCCAACTATGTTTGGCTTGGTTGAATTTTGATATACCATTGTCTATGTGTGAGCTTGCTAGTGTTCCCTTATTCCTTATGGGAATCATGCCTAGCTCGGGGGTGGCAATGTTGCTGAGAGATTGATGAGCACACTGGCCTATGGTTGGGTGGAATGTTTCCATGACATAGCTGGTTGCGGGACAAGCTTCTTTCAAGATAAGTATCTCTTGTGCTAATCTCTGCATTTGTATTTGCTTGATGAAATATGATGAACATGTCTAATGTGTTGAATGCTTGAATGAAATGTAATTGCTTCCGCTGTATATTTCATGTTTTACAAATCTGTGTATGTTTTTAAGTTCAATGCATTTTATATTACGTTATGGGGCTTAGATTTCCTAGATTGATAGCATCATAGTCGCGTCCTCTCTCGAGTAGAAGGGTGGGGACGTGACAACGATGAGGATATCCATAAAACTGCCTTTTGTATGAGGTACGACCAACATGAGTTTGTAGTAATGCCATTCGGGTTGACCAATGCACTCGCAAACTTTATGTGTATGATGAACAATATCTTCAGTAAATACCTAGATAAATTTGTTTTGGTCTTTATAGACGACATCCTAGTTTACTCTAAGAGTAAAGAGGAACACGAGGAGCATCTCTACATAGTGCTACAAGTGTTACGGTAACACCAGCTCTACACTAAGTTTAGTAAATGTGATTTTTACAAATCACAGATACAGTACTTGGGTCACATCATCTCCAAGAAGGGGATATCTGTGGACCTAGAAAAGATTAGAGACATAGAGGATTGGCCTACCCCCACTAGTGTCATTGACATTACGTCTTTTTTATTTTAGTCGACTATTACCGAAATTTCATTGAGAACTTTTCAAGGATAGCTTGTCCCATGACCGCTTTGCAAAAGAAGGCGAACAAGTTCTTATGGAGGACCAAGTGAGAGGAAAGTTTTCAAAAGCTTAAACAAGTTTTGACGACTGCACCAATACTACGAATTGCAGATCTCGATGGGGATTTCATTGTTTGCACATATGCAAGCAAGGAAGGGCTCAGAGAAGTTCTCTTGTATAACAATTGCACGGTCTGTTATGAATCGCAGAAGTTAAAAGAACATAAATAGAACTACCCCACCCATGATCTTGAGTTAGCAGCCATCATCCACGCCTTGAATATGTGGAGGCACTACCTCATGGGGAAGAAATTTATTTTGAAAATAGACAATATGAGTCTGAAGTATTTATTTGGGCAACCAGATGTGAATGCCAGGTAGGCCAGATGGTTGGATTTCCTTACCGAGTACCATTTCGAGCTAAAGCATATAAAGGGCAAGGAGAAAAAAATTGTTGATGCTTTAAGATGATGAGCTCATATGATATATGAGGTGACTTTAAGTCAAACTAATTCAGATTTACATGAGAGGATTAGAATGACCAATAGATTTTCCCCTTTCTATGTTGAAATCCTCAAGAAGGTCCTGTTGCAGCTACAACTATTCCCCTAATTTTTATTTTATTTTTAGGGTCCCCCCTTATTTGTTTGAGTTTCAAACTGGCCTAGGAATTTTTTATTTTTTCCATGATTTGATCCGGGCTCAGATTTTTTTCGAAAAAAATTAGTCTTTTTGCATGTCTGTATCGGATGATTAGTCCACTAGCCTTCCGATATTGGATGCTTAGTTGATTAGTATTCCGAGGTTGTGGAAGTACAATCAACTAGCTTTCCAATTGGTTTATCAGAAGCCTTCTGAGATTTTCGTCGCTACATTAGAGTAAGTTTTCTATTTCCTCTTGGATTTGGTTTGCCGAGGGTCCAACTTCTTAGTGTCATGCATATCCGATGAACTGGATGGGCCTTTGTCTATACTTTAGTGCCTCCGATGTCCGATTTTTCTTTCCCAAGCAATCACCAGGTGGATAGAGTGATCGATAGCTGACGCTGTGTTTTTCTTTTGGAGTTGGCCTCCCAATGATGTTAAAAGATTTTCCTGCCGATGGTTCTCTGCCCGGTCAAGTCCTTATAACACCATTTGGGTTATTACTTGTCATTTTCACCATTGAAGCCGTACGTCCTCTTGTGTGTGCGCAACTATCAAGATTTGATTCATCCTACACTGCACTCGTGGAAGGTTTTTCTCGTCCAGGTTACTCACATCGCCATTGCCACATAGGTTTTGTCCGTAACTTTGTTTGTTTAGATTGATTTTTGTTAATTTTAACTGCCAGGTGGATGGAGTGAAGTTCAGGGTAGGTTTAGGTTTTCTTATACATAGAACTATTTTCTTGCGGTGATTTTATCTATTATTAAGGGCTCAACCTATTTTCTATGAGTGTTTTTTCTGGTTGGTGGTTTTTAGGCTATTCGCCATGAGTGCACTTGTGAAATTTGCACGAAGATTTAGGGCGTGGTGCAGACAGGCGTTTCTCCATATGCACCATGCTATTCTTGGTTTTTATATGTTTAGCATGAGGTTAGGAATCCATGTACCCTACAACATTAGTTTCCTGTGGGATTCAAGATGCATGCGCAGCTGACTAGGGTTTTTTTTTGGAGATGAGTTTTCGCGTCAGTTTAGGAAGTTGGATGAAACTGATAGGGTTTTTTGGGATTCTTGTATATGCAACGGTGGGATGAGTTTGCTTCAAATCAAAGAGACTATATAAGTTAAAGAAAATTTCTAGATTAGGGTTTTTGAGATAGTTGAAGTTTTGAGCAGATTTAGAGGGAGAAAATTTTGCAGGGTTCATTAGAGGAAATTTCAACTCAAAATGGGCCTCCTAAAAAGAATTAATAAAATAATAGTTAAAATAATAAAATAATATTTATTAATTTTGGAGGAAGAAAAGAAAAAAACTACTTTTTTGCTTGTATTTTCGACATATCTCCTAGTGTTTTTACTCAGATTTCGATTGGGAGAGCTCGTTGTATGCGGAATTAAATTCTGCATCCAACAAGAACCCGCTCGACATACTTTTGATGGACCCCGCTACCCCAAAAAAAGAAATACCTGAAAAAATATGATGATGACATCATCATCATATTTTTTCAGGTATTTCTTGTTTTTGGGGTAGCGGGGTCTGTCAAAAGTATGCCGAGTGGGTACTCATTGGATGCGGAATTTAATTCTGCATCTAACAAGCTCTCTTGATCAAAATTTGAGTAAAAACACAGGGAAATATGTCGAAAATACAAATAAAAAAGTAGTTTTTTTATGATACCTATTCCCAAATTTATATTAAAAAAGTATTTAAGACCTATACGGTATTTCAAATTTAAAGCAATTTCATTGGCTAACACATGATGACATGGAATTTGAATCAAAGTTAAAAGGCCCATTTTTAGTTGAAATTTCCTCTAATGTTCTTTGTAATGATTGTATGTTTTTCTTATCTATTATTATACCAGTTCCTAGATATAATTAGACCGAAACCATGTTGCATGACTGTTTCAGGTTGATTTCTAGTACAACAATATGCTAAGGAAACATAAGAAGAAAGCCCAAGTGGCCGAAGAAGAGCCTGAAGTAGAAGTGATAACCAAGGTAGAATTCATTTATGAAGACACTAAATCTACTATTGGGGTTGAACCAGAATACAAGTGGGGAGAAGTGTATAGAATGATTTCAAGCCAAAGTGTCCCTGATGCTAGTTTTGAAGACATGTACATATATGTGAATATTGAGAGGTCAGCCCTGATGAAAGTGGCTACCGGGCCTGAGCTTTTTCCATGCTTGAAAGTGATAGGTTGGATTCTACCCAGGGAAGATGTGACAAGGATGATCCTAGTGAATATTGAGAAACAAGGATATGCTACATACAACCCTGCTTATGTGTCCATGGCATATCATATACCATCACCACAGACTTATCTAACTGAAGGTTGGCTAAAGGAGTTAGGTCTGGACCTGGTAGAGACGGTGAAGAAAATGATGATCCCAGGAAAAAACTCTAGGACTAGACCTTCTGGGGAATATGAGACATCAACTCTCCATTCCCCATATAGATTCATCGTTTTAATGCTAAACAGAATCTTTGGGAGAGCTAATGGGAAAATTTTTAAGTTTGGTTGGATACTAGTTATTTATTATGTTGCTACATAGGGGACTATTTTTAACTGGGCAAGCATAGTGTCAAATATCCTGTCAACTTGGATCGGCAGAGCATTGGGAGGAGTATTGAAAAAGAAGTTTGAATTCTACATGAGCTCTATTTTGATCGATTGCATTCTATGCACTCAGCCTTTCTCTGCACTAAAATTCCATTGGGATAAGGATCGAACTCCAGTATACGTTGCTTACAAGTTATTTTGGGCTCACAAATACTACACCTATTATAAGGACATCTGTGAGCATTTCATCATGCCTTTATACACTTTGATTTTCTTGGAAGAATGCAATTGCATGTCAGCAGAAGCTTTCAAGGTCATGCAAGAATATGGAAGTTATTATCTAGTAGAGGATGGTTTATATGTAAGAATGTATGGCGGTTCAAGGGCCCCTTCTTTGCTCCCAAGATATGCTATTGATTATGTACTCCATAAAGAATTTGTTAGCCAGTTATATATTGAAGGAGTAGGGAATTTCCTTTTTGAATAGAAAAAGGCAGTATATCCTGCAATGCCTTTTTTCATTGGGAGTTACAAATTTTCAAGGGTGAATACTGCAGTAGAATTTGTCCATGAATTGGAATATTTTCACTTCGAGGAAATGAACTTCCATAGAAACGATTCTGAGGACAAAGTAGCTAATTACTGCAAGGAGGATAGAGTTCATTTTGAATACACATATTTTTGGGACAAAGGAGGAGACTTTCCACAATGTTAAGAACATGATAGCCCTTACAAAAAGATTCAAGAAAAAAATAACAATTGTGGGTGGTAAAGGAAATCTTGTTGAGAAACAGAAGAGGCGAGAAGAAGAAGAAGCAAAGAAGAGAGAGGAGGAGGATAACTGACTTGTACAGTAAGCATAGAATTGGTTGAGGACATAAGAGGAAGAAAATAAGTGAGCAGCTAAGGAAGCAGCCAAGAAGGCTGAAGAAGAAAGGAAAAAACAAGAAGAAGATGAAATCTGGAAAAAGCAGGAAGACAGTGAAGGGTTCAGATTAGAAGGTGTCCAAAAATAGAAACAACAAACAGAAAAGGCACATGTAATAACCCAAAAATTCGTAAAAATTTAAATTATTTATTTATTTATTTGACATAGAATGTCAATTGTCACCGCTAAAATACCTTTAATTGTCAGCAGATAATAAAACAGTTTGAAAGAGAAACACAAATTACTTCTTTACAAGAATTTGTATTATCTAAAGGCTTGTCTTTAAAAACTGTGTTAGTACTGTTTCAACTTAGCAGTTGTAATTTTCCATAAAGTAGAAAAGAACTTGTAAATTACTGATGCTAGAAAATACTGTTGATTTCTTTTGTCAAGTAGGGAAAGTTCTTATGTGAGATCGGGGCTTACTTAGCTTTAAGCTAAATCAGTGGGACTGATGGTTCCTTACAAGTTTAGCAGGTAAGCGTATGTTCCAGTAAAAATTATATTTATATCCAATCAAGAAGATACTTCTCTAGCATGTTACAACTGTTAAATTTTATGAAGGAATTTAGTGTAAGATTATGCAAGTTTTTAAATAAAGATGAGACCAGTCTTTTTGTAAACCCTAGGTAAATTCTGAAGGTTTATAGTAACCATTTGTTTTCAGTACAGAATACATAAATGTACTTAGAATAATTTATTTTAGGACCTAAGAAGTAATAGCTAGGTTAAAACCCTAAGTTATATTTTATTTTACTGTTCCTATGTTTACTTATTAATCTTTACTATTATGTTTAGGACAATTATTAAGACTAACATTTGTTCTGTGATTAGTATAAATACTATTGCACATGATATAACTTCAGTTCTTCTCTCGAATTAAATTAATATAGATATATTTAGAAGATAAAGCATGTTTTGCTATTTTCTTGAAGGAATAGCATAAAAACTATAAAAGAATTTATTTGCATTTTCATTCAAAGTTGACAAGTAAATTATCACATCTACTTAATCAACCAGTTGTACTAGAGTACTGCCTATGCAAGGCATGAAAAAATACAGTATGGTACTTTATTTCTATTTACTTCTCATTTAGAAATAATGCTGTTGTCTTTAAGACATAATCTAAATATCCCTAATTTATTAATACACAATACTCTTTTCTGTATAAACCCTAATCAAAACAATAACATGCATTTCTTTGAAAACTAATAAACATTTGCTGAAAACAGTAAATAAATTATAAATAACCTGAACAAATAAAAATCTGTCAAATGATGAGGTGACAACATCTTACGGAGGTTGTTCCTCCCAACCAACTCTTGGAGAAAGTTTAGTCTACACTTCCTCAGGACCCCCGAGCCTGTTTCCTGGTCCTCCTAGTAGAGTACTGGGTGAAGGATGTATCCTTAAGACCTTATGTCACCTGACTGGTCAAATTACAATAGTAATTCAAGCCTACTTACAACAGTAAGAAATTTAGCCTAACAACTGCATAAGTTTAGTTCTCAGCAGTTAACCCCTCAAACTCACTTCAATAAGTCCCCTCCATCAAATTTGTCATGTGCACTTCATTCACACTGAATGATCACATTTCTAGAATGAGCAGCCTTAGCTATCTTCAATGGAAAATTTTATAATGATGCCTAGGTCTTCTAGGTCATGTTTTACCACTACTACATTTCGATCCAAAATTCGACGGAAAAATCCGACGGCGTGTGGATTTCTCTTTTTAAACTTACCAAAAATCACAAAGATAATTTTTTTTTTATAAATATGGGCACAAGTGTCGGTTAAGTGACATCTAGTCTCATAACCGTCGCTTAACCGACGGCGCGTTAGTCAGGAAGGTCATTCAAACAAACAAAGAAAATCCAAAAGTCACATAGGGCATTGAACCTACAAATGCCATACACGCCAAGGATTCACCTTTTAGCATAATACCGTGAGAAGGATGTCTGTTTGTCCTACCTAATGGAAACACAGATCGCACAGATCAACTCACTGCAGAGCCAGGGGTTGTATATATCCATAGCTTTCCCCACACATATTGATATTGTATGCAGGAGTGGGGAAGTCATGCCTATTGCTGCAATTCACGGACAAGAGGTTCCAGCCAGTGCATTACTTGACAATCGGGGTGGAATTTGGGGCGCGCATGATCACCATTGGAAACAAGCCCATTAAACTTCAGATCTGGGATACGGTAACACCCTATCAATTTATCATTGGTTTCTTTTTACTTTTCATCTCGTGTATATGCTACCCCTCACAGAATTCATCCTGAAATTGTAACTGGCACAGACCCATTTACACTCGAATAGGATATGTACCGAACCCATCTTGATATGTTGGCGATTTGTGTGAATTTGAGACATGCATCCTTGAACTTCATAACCTTGATGTGCATATAAAATGAGCCCCTGGTTTAGATGGGTCTGCGTTAGTTACCATCCATTTTCTCACTGGCTTCTGTTCTTCTTCTTTTCATTTTGTATGTATGAGATCCTATGCAGAATTCAACTTGAAAATATAACTAGCAGAGCCTCATTTACACCCGGTATGATATGAGCCGAACCCATCTTGATATGTTGGTCATTTGTGTTAATTTGAGGTATGCATCCTCGAGCATCACAACCTTGAGGTGAATATGAAATGAGACCCTGGTTTAGAGGGGTCCGGGGCAGTTACTATACATTTTCTTGTTGGTTTCTATTTTTTGGTCCTTTTATTCCTTACATCTTGTATGTATGGGATCCCTATAGAATTCATCTTGAAATTGTAAATAGCAGTGTCTCATTAAAACCCAGGGATGATATGCACCGAACCCATCTTGGTATTTTGGCAATTTGTGTTAATTTGAGATATGCACCGAACCCATCTTGGTATTTTGGCAATTTGTGTTAATTTGAGATATGCATCCTCGAGTTTCACAACCTTGAGCTGCATTTGAAATGAGACCCTGTTTTAGATGGGTTCGAAGGCTGGGCCAGTTACCATCCGTTTTCTGATTAGTTTCTTTTGTTTGTCCTTTTCTTCAGTTCAATGGTGGGGGTAGTATTGTTGAGTGGGTGAAAGGTAGCAACCTTGACTGTGTGGAGGGGTTGCATGGTCAACCTCACAGTTATGAGGGCCATTTGAGCAACAAAGAGGTTTGGGAAGGGCTACAAAAAAATACAAGAGATGTTTTGTTGGTTAGGAACTTAGGACAGCTAGCATTGGCTGTAAAAGACATGGCAAAGAATAGATGCTGTCACTGCTTCACAGGTGAGGGCAGAATTTGTCTGAAGGTGCAAGCAAATCAGGAAATAAAACCTAAAAATCAAATGGCTGTATAATGGAGAAACTGGGGATGTCATCTGTATAATGGCCTGGGCTAAGGACCAGGCTGGACCGTCCCTGTTGAAGCTCTCCTAGCATCCAAGTTAAATGGATCCCTGTTGGAAGAGAGACACTAATTTATGTGCTTCTGTATGCTTTCAAATAGAAAACATGTGGCAACAAAATGGAATATTTGCAAGAAAGAACTCATCCTATTCTCCCTAAGTTATTCTCAGGCCAACATCTAATTCACAAACTGTTTTTGACCATTCCAGTCAGTTTAGCTACTTAGTAGTGGGCTCCTGATGTTTGCAGGGTTCTATTGGCACCCAGATCCCTGGGATGACAAAATGTGAAAGTTCTCTAACACTATTGATATTGATGTTGATATGCCTGAAATTCTGTAACACTGTCAGAGTTGATAATTATGTTGATATTCATGAAGCTTCTTTGTCAGGTACAGAAGCAAATGATAGTGCAATGCAATAGTAACTTGGCATTCCTTGTAATTTCCTTCTGATACTTCAACAGTCTCTTTTTCCTTTATAAATGAGTTTCCCTATGTTCCTGGTCTTATCCTAAACTATCAAGTTAACTCACCAAATCCTTTATTTTCCTACTCCACTCCAGCTCAAGCTGCTTCTTCTTAGAGTTACCCTTTTCCATCAATGCCTCTATAGTTCTTATTCTACCATACTCTGCTCTTGAATCTATATCATCCCATCACACATTTCATGCTTCTGGGTCTCTATTTCCCTCCATATTTAAATGAGATGACAAATAGTTCTATCTGAAAATAGATCAAGCCCAAAAAGCATTGCCGAAACCTGGCCTAGCTATGGCTTCCATCCACAAATGGATTCAATTGTTAGGAACACACCTAAACAGAGGATGAATAAGAACTATTCGTTTAGTGCATGAAGTTGATCTAATTTGAAGATGTAGAACAAAGTTATTATTTCCCCAATAAACAGTCCCAACTAAGGATTTAGACTTGTAATATGTATAGCCATTCACACTTCAAATTCATTTGGTTGACAGTCCAATTAGATGGAAGATCTGAGTCACTATGGCCATCCTAAATAGAAATGGAAAGAGTATGGAAGAATGCTTGATTGTTGATAGATTAAAAAATGGTACAATACAATTTTAAGATACAGTTACCAAAAGGGACAAAATAACATAAATGCTGCATCTTTTTAGTGCGAGGGATTTCTTGTAATTATTTTAAGAATTTAAACTTAGTGCAAGGGATTTCTTGTTAATTATTAGAGTTTAGGTAGAGCCCTTTCCAAGTAGGCTGAGGCCTAAACCAACCAAATTAGGACTATGCAAACCCTTCTTTAGCTAGACAGTAAGGACAATGCAAATGTAAAAGTAAATGAGATAAGAGAGAAAAAAAAATTAAATAAAATAGAAAATGAAAAGAAGAGAGAGGGGAATGGGAATTGAAAATTCAGCCTCTTTTCCTTCCCTTTACCCCTTGCTCTCTTATAAGTTATAATTTCTTGTGATTTGATGCTCAAAGGGATTTTTTCTTCTTGGTTGGCCAACGGAGGAGAAAGAGAGACTTGAGCTTCATTGTAACCAAAGATTATTAAAATGAGAACTAAGCAACCATTAGAAGTTAGTTTTCCCATTTGGGTTTCTAGAGTGAATATTGTATTCACATGTGATGTATTTTCTCTATGTGTGGATTAATTGTTGTGTTTTTGTTGCATATGTGTTTTAATGGAAACTACTCTATGTTTCTAATGGATTCTAGGTAATTTCAAAGGAGGATGCATTGTATATTATAGCTTTGTATTTTATTTATTAGCTTCATTTTATATATAAAATAGACATCTCGAAAAACTCCCTTTTCCACACTATCCATTCATTCTTGAGATTGGAAAATCAATGGATTCCAACATAGAGCTGCTGCAATAGAATACTAGGTTTCTAATCCCGCATTTTTGAAGCTTCTTAACTATTGGGAGAAGATAAAAAGATATCCTTTCTTTCCCATAGCTGCATACATGCCATTTTAACCTTCTTAAGGACTATAAGTGTTCATTGCTCTCTTCTTGACACCCCATGTAGGCCATACAGACCGATGGGATACATACAATTCCTTGGGTCATACAAGTCATAGGGACATGTTTAATTTTGCTAGTGTGCATTCTTTTTTTCCCGACAGTCATAAAATCCTTGTTGGGTGGATTCCCTCGCCAAAGTTGAAAGAGATGAAAATTATGTTCAATTTGATTGGATCAGCAAATATTCTGAATCTTGTTTTATATTTCTGTTCATGCATTAAAGTTTATTTCTTATGTTAAAACTTAAAACTATCCTAACCCTAAAACTTAAACAGTTTTGAGCTACATGACAGTTCCCTGTTGTTGTTCTGGTTTTCGTCTGCATCCTTTTTGCCACCTGCTCTTATTGTGTTGCTGTTGCATTTCATCTGGGTTGTAGCACATATAGGTTGGGTTTAAAATCCACTTCCTTCTGTGCCATATCTTCTACACACTAGCTTCCTCTCCTGCAGAGCATTCATAAGGGTCTAGGACTCTCCCTGAACGATTATGTGGTTGTCTTCTATAGACAGATGGACAGCATTTCATGGACATATATGGTGTGTATGCATGGTTTTGTTGTGGGAAAATCACTAATCTTCACCATGTTAGGGCGTGGCTTGTATATACTGCAGCAACAGGGCTCTTTCAATTGTCTCCGCCTCTATACACTTTTCTGTTACCAATTGTGCACCGTTGATACCTGGGCTTTTTTGGACTTTCAAATTGTCCAAAAATAATGATACTACAAAGTACAAATAAATTAATGCATGTCAATAAAATCATCCCTTAGATCATGGTCCTCATCAACATCATCTACATGGGCCATGTTCTAACTTCAGGATGCAGTCAACTCTAAGATCCTCGCTTCAGGAATTCATTTCAGTATTTATTCTATCCTCTACTCCCAATTAAAGCATGTAGGTTTCACCAGGTTGCAGTTGTGGGGAAAGTTCTGGACCTTCTTTAGGATTGCCTCCCATCTTTAGGTTTCCCCCCTAAATGCCCATGCAGTGGGGAATGAGGGAGCCTTTGATATGCTACAATGCTTGGTTGTTGGGATCATATATAAATTCCTTGGCATTTAGATGAACCTACATCAACATATGCCTTGCCAGAGTTACCTAAGGCAGGGCCCTTGAGCTGTTATAAGCAGAGTGCCATGTGGGGTTATACAAGCAGGAACCTTGGGTTGCTAGTAGCCTAGTATTTACCGGCAGCACCCTTGAACTTAAAAAGAGGTCCAAGTAGGGGCAAATGAGTGCACAGAACCAACTAGAGGGTTGAACTAGGCACTGGCAGGTCCATGAGGCAAGAGCAACCGAGTCCACTTGGGCCTGTGCTAGACCATCTAGAGAGACATGCAATTTAGATCTATGATTAACCCTTAACAATGATAAGTGCAAAAACATTGCCATTCAAAGTGAGAGACCTTAGTTGTTAACAATGCATGCTTATTCTTCCTTATTAATTACTACCTTTGATATGCTTCATTTAAAAATTTCACCCATGGATCAAATTTCTAAACCCTTTTTACATATTGCATTTATTCAGCTAACATTCTCTAGACATCTAACAGTTTATTTATATATCTACGTTAAACACTAATATGAGACTTTTCTTTGGGCATCCTGCTTAAAGCATTTTCTTGTTGTTGTGATATGATTCTATAAATTAATAAATAACAGTATTTATGTAAGACTCAAGACCTTGCTTTGTGGGTCATGCAAAAACAAGATGTCCTAGGAATACTACTATGCTCAGTAAAGGGCCTTTCTTGTAGTTAATGTCTTTTATCTGTGCTATGCCCAAAACATAACCTTTCTAGTAAGGGAGGGTTATCTTTTACCTTGTGTAGCTCATCGAAGGTTAGATGCTGTTGTGCTTTACACCAGCCAGAAAAATTTGCTTTTAATGAAAAACTTAAAACCCTAAACACCTAATGGCTAAAAACATAACTGATAAACCCCATTCTTGTTCAAGGTCTGATCTATCCTTATGTCAAGATCTGTTCTTGAACTGTAATGTATCAATATCAAGGTATGCTCTCAACATTTTTATTTGATTTATATTTATGGTTAAGGCATGCTGTCAAGGGTTGATCTATGTTTATGTTCTATGTTGTTGCTCACTTCACCTACATTGTTATTTAGTGTTGCTTCAGAAATTATGATGTGTTTTCTTATGTATTCACCTTGTTGATGTGCAAATACCTCAGTCACTAGCCAATGGGAAAAATGATTAATGAAAAGCTTAAATTGGCAATTTTTATTATTCAAGGTTTATATCTTTCCTTAATTGGCCAACTCAAAATAAAAACATAATGTTGTAACCTACTTTGACTTGTCATAACTTGCTTGAAGCAGCAAATTTAGTGAAAACAGTGCATCATCTTCGCATTCTTTTCCATCACGAACAAAAAGCACAGCTTTTCGCAGTACCCTGACATGCATGCTCAAAAGGGATGTCAATATTTTCAGCAAAACGGTTGATTGCCCATTCTTCAATACACAAAAAACTAACTACTCACAAAGTGTGAGTAATGAAGTATCTTTAGATGTCTGCTCTATCCAAAATGTGTCCTCTCTTGAAACTGGGATCTTTCTCAGAGACACTTTCCATAGACCTGCCTGGAGCAATGATAAAATTAAAGATAGCCATGGCCAAAATGAACATCAACCAGGATGGGAAGGTTGTAGAGTGGAGAATCATGTGCCGAAGAATCAACATCAGTCTTGAAATTAGCAAAGACCAGCAAACCAATTGTGTGCTGTTAAGTTCCATCGGAGGACAACTTACATTGCTGAGGGTAGAAAAAATATTCTCTGCCATTTTGATTTTTTCAAATGCATTTGAAGAATGAAAAGCCATGAGAAGAACTTCCAAATGAAATAGGGATGGAAGAGTTGCACAAACTTCTTGGATATTTAAGCACCTTGAATATGCAGCTTTCACTTTCTCAACAATAAAACCAGCGTAGCCTTTGCAGATTTTGAGTCTTAAGGAGTCATCTGCCAAACTGGACCCTTGTACAAAAATATTAAATCTACAAGTAATATAAAGAGTTTGTCAGCAGTGATCGTTGGGATCCTAGTTGGTTAGTGGAGTAGGCGTGTTACTAATCTTTTCCCCAAGGTTTAAATTTTTCCAAAAGCATTATTGTCCTTGGCCATTCTGAGCCATTGCTCCTGTCATTGTAAGAAGTACTAGAGTTATTGTAAAAAATTCCCATAACAGGCCCAAGTGTTGTTTGCACGTATTGACAGGAAACACTTGTAACAGTAACAAAGGTTTTAGGAACATTTAAGATAATGGTTAATATTAAGTTTGTAGTAGACATTATAGAACCCCAATGCCACATTTAAAACTTTAGTGATTAGGACAGTGTCATTGCCAGACTTTCTAGTCTTTTTTAAAATGACAGTTAGTACATTGTGGACTTAACTGTTTTCTATTTGGGATTTTAACCAAATTTGGGTGAGGCACTAGACATGATGATGTTTCATGCGAAGTCTCGACTATAGTGTGAAGAGAAATTCCAAATACACTAGATTTACAACTAACGATACAGGTACAACACAAACAAGGTTAAATTTACAAAGCAACTTATGCAGAGCCAAAAGAGGAGTATCGGCGACAAACTATAAGGATGCCAGTGACTGAAATGAAAAAATGGATTTACAAGGCAGCTGATACAGTTCAACACATGATTTCTGCCATTTTGCTGTCAATGTTCTTCAGCTGCCATATTCCTTGGGGCAGAGCCAGATCTTGCAATTGATGAGCTAATGTTGTCTCCACTGAAGGTAGATAAGATAAGATAGTTCAACCCTAGATAGGTCAAAGGAATGCGAGTGCAACTCTTGCCCAAGTAAGATCTAAGTAAGAAACAAGGATATGAAAGAATTTTGCCAAAAAACTTAAAAATTTTTATGTTAGTTTTCCCCTCTACACATCATTGAAAATTTTAGAGTTTTGCATGTCCGGACAATGTCCATTGACTGATAGAAAAAGTACCCACCATTTTTGTGCTTTTATATAGTGAACCTAAAATACAGAAAAAATGGTCCAGAAGTTAATATGGCTGGTTTTTCACCATGCATCCAGCCAAGATGCCTTGTCAAGGATGCAGAGACTTTCTACAAATATGAATATCAATACTTTTTTCCGATCAGAAGAGTTATATCAATCATTGCATGTATTGCTCTGTTATTGTTTGTGCTTTATTACAGCTTTCATCAGTAATAAAATTCTTTGCAAAAATAAAAGCAAAACAAATCAAAACATATGACATAGCGTCTTCAAGAAATGGCCACACATTAGCAGGGAAACATGTGAAAATTATTTATCCCTGCCTTTGTAATCACAGTAGGAACTTCAGACCTTTT
Organism: Pseudotsuga menziesii; assembly: GCA_001517045.1. Classification (NCBI taxonomy): domain Eukaryota; kingdom Viridiplantae; phylum Streptophyta; class Pinopsida; order Pinales; family Pinaceae; genus Pseudotsuga; species Pseudotsuga menziesii. The sequence goes on from LPNX010427425.1 coordinate 148,485, forward strand.
TCCTTGTTTTCAGCCATTACACCGGCACCCATATACCCACAGTTCTTTGGCCTTCTTTGTTTTAATCTCACCTTGATATCTACACCATGGTCAATGATTGACTGGAGAACTACCATAAGTTTCCCTTCGAGTTTGTCTCCTTTCCTTGGTGTATACACGGCTGTATAAATATCATCTGTAATTGCACGCTGAGCGAGGATGCCACCCACTGCTGCACATGCAATTAAGTGTTTTTTAGATATCAGGTCACTTTTCATGTCCTTAGAAATTGACTGCACCACTGCCACAACATTACAAGTAACTCTGTGAACAATGCAGGCACAAACAAAACTTTTTGAAATGAAAACGTCTAGGAAAAAAGGATGCATGTATGCATCTGTCATTTCTTTAAAAGAAAACAATTTCTTCTTTCTTTCTAGGGCCTCTTCTTCGCGCAACCAGAAGTTAGCAGGAACAGACTTGGATTTTGTTTCTACATTGTCATAATTCTCCATGGTTGGCTCATGCTTGCATGTCATATGTTTGCTTTTATTCTTTTTTAAGTTTACATTTGATTTTGCAAAATTCTCATTATCTTGGACAGATTTGGTTTTCATTTGGTGCTGGAGATATTTGGTTTTCATTTGATGCCCAGTCTCTTGAATTTTTGGTTTCCTTCTGTGGAAGTCAAAATTGTATTCCTCATACTCGTGGGAGTTGATATCCAATTTGTACAACAAGTCTCCATGAAAACGCATATCCTGGGGAGAGTAAAAATAAAAAGGAGTTAGATCCTATTTGGAAGGAACATTAGCCAAAGAGAAGGTTTTCAGCAAATAAGTATAGCAAGTTAAGTCTTAATAATAGTGTGATTGACTTCCTATTTTGGTGTGTAATTTGGATTCCCACCAGAATTTTGCAGTTGATTAATCATTAGATAGCCAACTCTGAAGGATGGCGTCACATTGGACATGATGTGCATTCAGATGCCTGAAGATATTTGATTGGTTTATTTATGACTAAATTAGTACATTAATTATCAGGCTATGCATGCAACAGAACCTGAGGCTTATTAAGGCCAAAAAAGGCTTATTTATACCGTACTTACAGGCCTGACTGGTCAATATTTCTCCTACGCTAAAGACTCATTTTTTATTATGGATAATCATCTGAAATATAAATACACAAAGCATTTCAACACACAAGAAACATAACGTAGTCAAATGAAAAATAAGAACAGAGTTTGGGGAAAGAGAAAATGGAAATTTTCTAAAAATCAGATCTTACATAAAAGAACCAAAAATTGACAAGGAAGCAACCACAAAGGAAACAAATGCATAGTTGATATTTTATCAAAATTAACTGGAAGGAATCATTTGCAAAAATAGCCCACTCTCAAGTATTAATTGCAGACTTCAGTGTTTTTTACAGACTACCGATAGTATATCAATTACAGATTTACAATAGTATAAAACACAAGCCATATCATTTGGTGACAATTGTAATTGTTACGTTAGAAAATTTTGTAGCGATTAGTTTCAAATTAGTTTAAACTCTCAACTTCAGCTTTGAGGACATAATTATACAATTGATTTTAAAACAATCACATCATTTTTGCTACAAGAAACTGGTCCTAGTTAATATTATCATAGAGAAGAAGCTTGGAAACAAAAACAAAAAAAACATGTTGGAAACTTCTTATATGACAACTACTAGACCATGCAAGAAGAAACATGCTATTCAGTGCTCATAGCATATGTTGCTCTTAAAATATTTAATTGTATGCTTTAAAAGTTTACATTGCCCCAGCTGTTATAATCCAAGTGGGTTTGAGCTCCCCTAGTAGGTTTTGAAGTCACTGTGATTGAGCACATAGGGTTGATAGTGGGCCAGGCCAATTCTTGGAATAATCCTGCTTAGTTTATCAATAAAACTGTATATCTTTCACATGCCTCCATAGTTCACCTTCAACCCTGTTATTAGTGGTAATTTACTATGCCTCTCAACTGGTATGAGGTAAATAGGCTGGATTCTTGGACTGAAAACCCATATTAGACAACATTGTGTCAACTTGGAAAGCAATTGAAATCCAGCCTAGAAATTGCAATTTCAGCAACTCTGCAATTTCAACAAATGTAAATTGTTTTATGGACTAAATGGTATGCTCCGAAACTGTCCAGATGATCGAGCAAACGAGGATGTTGGAGGTTGATTGGATGAGCGTAGTAGATCAATGGGCATAGATATCTGCTATACTGATCTGGTGTTGAGCATGCTTTAACCCTTCACTTGAGATAACACAATAATCCTGGCATTCTTTGTATTCCCAATTTGCAGGTATTTAAAAAAAAAAAAAATTCACTACCATCGGTTCTACATGTCGCTTATCTGATGCTTGATCTTTATCTTCGTCTCTTAACCGACGGTTACCCATGTCACTTAATTGATGCTTAATCGTTATCTCTGTTGCTTCACCGACGGTTCTCCATGTCACTTAACTGACGGTTATTCTTTATCGCCATCGCTTCACCGACGGTTCTTTATGTCGCTTAACCGACGGTTCTTCTTTATCTCCGTCTCTTCACCGATGGTTCTCCATGTTGCTTAACCGACGCTTATATTTAACTGATGGTAAACTGAGGTTCCGCTTAACCAACGGATTAAAAATATGTCGGATAACCGACGAAAACCCACCGACGCTTAAAAAAAAATCATAGTGTCGTACATGCGACAGGGAAGTGTCGAAAATCCAACAATACGGCTGTCAGATTTTTGGTTGAAATGTAGTAGTATACTTAATGAGCCACCCACTCCAATTCCACTTTCTTGGGGAATCATGACCACAAATATAGGGATTTTTCCACCTGCAACAATTAGAAGTAGTTTGAGGATGTTGCCATTTGTCAGTATACTCTCCACCGAGTCTCCTCCACCAAGTGACTAGTTAACACTCTTTTAACAACTTCCCTAAGCTGTTGTCCCATCATTTATTTATTTATTAATAAGATATTTTGAAATACCTTAATTATTCTTGACCCCACTTGGTCATCAATTACAAACTTAGTATAAAATATAACATAATGTTCCTCAATAACATTAAATTGTTTTGCAAATTGGGGTTTGTCACTTACACACCCCCTTAATTTATAACATCGTCCTCGATGTTATTTATTCCTCGTCCTGAGAGTTCCCCTGAAATAGAATTGGATATGCATCCCGCATATGACTTTCCAATTCCCAGGTGGCTTATTCTGGACTAAGATGCTTCCATTGGACCTTCACCTGACCAATGGTGCGATTTCGAAGCGAGATCTCCCTCCTTTCGAGGATACAATCCGGTCCAACTAGAAAAAAACCTTCGGGTTCCACCTGCACATCATTCCAATTAATAACATGAGTAGCATCATGTACATATTTTTTTAATATAGAAATGTGAAAAACATTGTGAACTCTTAGATTTGGTGGTAGAGCTAACTGATATGCTACATGTCCTATCCTGGACAGTATTTGAAAAGGACCACAATATCAAGGTGCTAGATTAGCATAGCTACCTAACCTAAGAGAACTCTTTTTAGGTCTCACCTTAATGAAAACATGTTTGCCTACCTGGAACTCCTTTGGGGTTCGTTTAAGGTTTGCTTGGCTTTTCTGTCGATCTTGTGCAACTTTCAAGTTACCTTGTACCTGTTTTACAATTAATTCCATCTCCTTCAATCATTCAGGTCCGAATACTGACGTGTCCACTGGATTACTCCAAGAGATGGGAGTGTTGCATTTCCTTCCATACATAATTTCAAAGGGACTATATCTAGCTGAAGCTTGATAATGATTATTAAAAGCAAATTCTACCAGGTGTAAATAATCTTCCCATTTACCTGGCTGCTCCTTTACATACATTTTGAGTAGATCCTCCAATACCTGATTTACTCTTTCAGTCTGTCCATTAGTTTGAGGATGGAAAGAGGTACTAAAGTTTAATGTAGTATTTAATCCTTTAAATAAAGATTTCCAAAAATTACCTGTAAATTTAGGGTCTCGGTCTGAAATTATCACCTTCGGTATTCCATGCAACCGAAAAATTTGTTTTAAGAAAATATCAGCAATATT
>LPNX010427425.1:155073-181689 GCA_001517045.1 Pseudotsuga menziesii
TCGATTCTCTAATGCTGCATTGATCCTGGGCATTGTCCCCGCTAGATCACCAACAATCATATCCTCATGTATTGTGTGTATGTTGCTAACATTCTTCTTTTGATTGGGGCAAACTGATGCATAATGCGGACCATTACATTCCCAACACTTTATGGGTTCCTTTCATTCAAAATTATTTGTATAGTTACTGTGGTTGTTAGCAGATTCTTTATTCCTTTGATTATTTGCATTGGTCTGTGAATTACTTTTGTTCCCTTGGAAATTTTTACTAGGAAAATTTCTGGTGTTATTATTCTTAAAATTTCGATTAGGCACAAAATCTTTCTTTTTCTGTTCAAAGTTATTATTCCTTTTGGCCTTCCAGTTGGTCATACTTTCCTTTTTGAGAAACCACTGTACATTAGGTTTCTCGTCCACAATATATGACACATACCTGAGCAGACTTAGAAATTTACTATTTAGTTCTTTCATATTCATTGTTCCCAGTTTTAGCTCGTAAAATTCCTTAGCCCTTTCCTCATAATACTGTTCAGATAAAAATTTCTTCTTGAAATATTTCGTAAATGTACTCCAATTTATATTTTTCTCCCTTATACCTTTTACTCTTTTTAAGTCCTGTCACCATATATCTACTTTTCCTGTGAGATTATAAATAGCCATCCCGGCCTTCAGTTGATTAGAGTAGTTATAAATTTGGAAGTCTTTCTTCATCCTGGACAACCAGGATTCTGCTTCTTTCCCCTTTTTAGTTTCTTCATTAAAGGTTGGTGGCTTGATCTTCTTGAATTCCCCAATGATTTCATCGTAAGGCTTAAACTTTCTCTTCCTAGCAGGGTGATTCTCTTGACTACTGTTATTAGTACAACATAAGTTTTGTTTATGTAAATCACCATATACTTCAAAAGATGAGCTACTTTCATTTTTAACTTGTTCAGTTTTTTATCGTTATGCTGGTAACCCATATCTTCAGACTCAGTTCTTTTATCTTTTCCCTCAGTATGAACTCTTTCCATTAAAATCTGATTTAGCTCCTCCAGAGCTCTCAGAATCCTCATATTTTCTTTCTTAACCGATTCCATCTTTGTTTTTAGTTCCTTAACTGTTTGTAGTAGTTTGGAAGAATTATTAGTTATCTCTTCTTGTATAGGTTCTTTTTGAAAATTATTTCGTTCAGTGTAAGGAGATTCTTTATCCGCATATTCTTCCAATCTATCCATACCTGTCATTAACTCAGAAACAAAATTCTTTGGATGTATCATTCAAAATAAAACAACATCAGCATGTTTATTTAAATTTACTATTCCTCATAAGCAAGTTGAGCTACATTCAGACCTAGTGTTTGAATCTTGTGCTCTGATACCACATGTAATAACCCAAAAATTCGTAAAACTTTAATTTATTATTATTATTTGACATAGAATGTCAATTGTCACCGCTAAAATACCTTTAACTGTCAGCAAATAATAAAACAAGTCGAAAGAGAAACACAGATTACTTCTTTACAAGAATTTGTATTATCTAAAGGCTTGTCTTTAAAAACTATGTTAGTACTGTTTCAACTTAGCAATTGTAATTTTCCATAAAGTAGAAAGAACTTGTAAATTACTGATGCTAGAAAATACTGTTGATTTCTTTTGTCAAGTAGGGAAAGTTCTTATGTGAGATCGGGGCTTACTTAGCTTTAAGCTAACTCATTGGGACTGATGGTTCCTTACAGGTTTAGCAGGTAAGCGTATGTTCCAGAAAAAATTATATTTATATTCCAGTCAAGAAGATACTTCTCTAGCATGTTTATGATGCTAGACTTAGAATGTTTTAACTACATCTTGTCTCCAAAAGAGGTAATGTTGATCTTAATTTATTTTGCTGTCAAAACTCCGTAATGACGTTTAAACAAACTACGTATGCATGGGTTAAATTTCATGATCGATTTCTATCAAAAACATTTAGGTGATTAGGATTAAATTCTAAAGACTATTTGTATTCTTACTTACAGTAATTGTGATCTGGTGTTTTAAAAAGGAAAAACAAAGTTCACAGCTTAAACTTAGATCACTCAAAGACATTAGATGTATAACATATTTACCCTTATCTTAGGGTTTTTCTAATTAGATACTTTTCTCTAATATAAACAAACTATACAGAATATTAACTGTATATTCCTTGCTAGGAGTTTTAGAGTTACAAATGAAACTCCTATATAAATTATGAGAACTGCACATACCTAAGTCCCCAACTACTCGCTGTAGTATAAGAATTGGATTAAGATTTTATTCCTAGCTGAAAGAATTTCTCTTCAAAACTTTTACAGTATTTTACCTTGAATCTTTTTTTTACTTGTATCTTATAGTTCCAATCCTAGTGAACCCTTCAGCTATATATTACACCTTACACAAGGTTAATAAATCTTTTTGAACAAGGTTGTTGGTTTAAATCAATATAGTGAGAGATCTTATATTGCTATGGTATTTGTTATCAACTTACTCTTTAACTCTAACTAGTTAAAAGACTAATTTCTAGGTGTCATTGGATCACCTTCCTATTATAGTTTAACATTTGAAGTGAGTATTTTACACATGTTTCAACTTACATGATTTTATAAAATAACTTTCCCATTTGACTCATAACCAAAACCCTACAAGTAAAATCCATAACCCATTCCTATAGTTGGTAAACGAAACATCAAAAAATAAAATTAAACATGATTAGCAATCATAGTAAATGCATAGTTTATATGATTATAGGGTTTTGATTATAATCATTTTGTTTGCAGCAACGTGACTATAGGATTTTTACCCATGCTGGAGATAAATCTCGAAGGACACGTGGTGATGGTTCTATCCATGAGATGGTTGACTTAAAAACTAAACCCTACTCATTTCTTTTCGTAGAGTGAGGGTTCTTCATCTAGTTTGGCCAAGCTGCGAGCTCATGGCCATCAAAATCCTATATACACCTCTATGTTTGCAGTTTGATTTCAGAACAAAACGCCGTGAGCTGGTTTAAATGAGGTCATAAGGTGGTTCTTTGGTGCTTAAATATTTCTGTAGCGTAATGGGAGTATAGAAACTGTTTTTCTCCGTTGATGGTTAAAGAAGAGAACATTGGACCGAGCTTAATGAAGAGTGTTCTTTGTTCTGGACAGAGGATTTCTCGTTTCCTTTAAAACTGTGACTTAGGGTTCAGTTGTAACTGCCACATTAATCTTGTCCGGGGTGTTACTCTTCCATATACTATCGAACTACTCCGGCTGATGCATCCACGACTCCTCCAAAACGATAGTATTGTCAGGTAACTACCGATCAAGAGTTAAAATTCATGAAAGTTTTTAACTTTTTCAATACACTTTAACTGCTAAAAACTAATACTTGTTTTTATTGTGCAGGTTCTTCTGGCGGAGAAATGGGTTTAGCGGTGGATCAACTCTCCCCTTTCACATCCACGCAACCCTGGTAAGCCTCGGTTGCAAATGAGGGTTTTCTACTGCATTTGATGTGGTAGTTGGAAGTTAGGAAACTTCACTGTTGATTAAGGCACGACCTTGGTTTACATGATAGAATGTTACTTCTTGATTGTTTGTTTTTGTATGATTTTGAAACCCTAGAGGGTATTATGTGCAGGAATGTTGAAGGCTATTGTAGCCGTCACATTAAGATTTTAGTGACAGTGCCTTTACAGCTTGGACAATGTAAAGGATTTTGTTTTTCCAACTCAGCTTAAGCCGTGACCATGCTATTTCGATTACAATCTGAAATCTCAATTTTTATAATAGTCTTTGTGGTTAATGATAAGTCTGTTCAGTTAGGGAAACTTGTAAACTGACAAGGGTTATTAGTAATTATAATTTTTTGTTTACTGATTTCTATTTTTAAAAGAATTTATAGGTTTTGTTTTGTACAGGATTTAAGTCTCAACTAAAATTTATAAAAGGCCTAAGAGCAATTACATTGCTTTCTAATTTTACTCTTATTTAAATCAGTAACAATGTTATTAATTTTTATGTTATTTGGTAATCAAAATGAAGTTACAACAATTTATTTCATTGGGAGATTTTATTGTGTTGAAGAGTACAATTTGTACTCTGCCTTGCTCAGAAGGGTAAATATTTTAATTACCCTACAGTTCTGAAAAAGAAATAGAATTTACAGAAATGAATTTGGTTTTGTTTTTCTATTTTTACTTTTTATAAATAATTACTTACAGCTATTAAATTTTATGAAGGAATCTAGTGTAAGATTCTGCAAGTTTGTAAATAAAGATGAGACCTATCTTATTGTAAATCCTAGGTAAATTCTGAAGGTTTATACTAACCATTTGTTTTCAGTACAGAATGCATAAATGTACTTAGAATAATTTATTTTAGGACCTAAGAAGTAATAGCTAGGTTAAAACCCTAAGTTATATTTTATTTTACTATTCCTGTGTTTACTTATTAATCTTTACTATTATGTTAGGATAATTACTAAGACTAATATTTGTTCTGTGATTAGTATAACTACTATTGAACATGATATAACTTTAGTTCTTCTCTTGAATTAAATTAATATAGATATATTTAGAAGATAAAGCATGTTTTGCTATTTTCTTGAAGGAATCGCATACAAACTATAAAAGAAATTATTTGCATTTTCATTCAGAGTTGACAACTAAATCATCACATCTACTTAATCAATCAGCTGTACTAGAGTATTGCGTATGTAAGGCGTGGAAAAATACAGTATGGTATTTTATTTCTATTTACTTCTCATTTAGAAATAATACTGCTATCTTTAAGGCATAATCTAAATATCCCTAATTTATCAATACACAATACTCTTTTCTGTATAAACCCTAATCAAAACAATAACATGCATTTCTTTGAAAACTAACAAACATTTGTTGAAAATAGTAAATAAATTATAAATAACCTGAACAAATTAAAACCTGTCAAATGATGAGGTGACAACAGCTTAAGGAGGTTGTTCCTTCCAACCAACTCCTGGAGAAAGTTTAGTCTGCACTTCCTCAGGCCCCCCGAGCCTGTTTCCTGGTCCTCCTAGTAGAGTACTGGGCGAAGGATGCATCCTTAAGACTTTCTGTCACCTGATTGGTCAAATTAAAATAGTAATTCAAGCCTATTTATAGCAGTAAGAACTTTCGTCTAACAGTTGCATAAGTTCAGTTCTCAGTAGTTAACCCCTCAAACTCACTTCAATAAGTCCCCTCCATTGAATTTCTCATGTGCACTTCATTCACACTGAATGATCACATTTCCAGAATGAGCAGCCTCAGTTGTCTTCAATGGGAAATTTTATAATGATGCCTAGGTCTTCTGGGTTAGTTTTTACTTAATGATCCACCTGCTCCAATTCCACTTTCTTAGGGAATCATGACGACAAATATAGGGAGGTTTCCACCTGCAACAGTTAGAAGTAGTTTGAGGATGCTTCCATTTGTGAGTATACTCTCCACCCAGTCTCCTCCACCAAGTAACCAGTTAACACTCTTTTAACAACTTCCCTACGTTGTTGTCTCATCATTTATTTATTTATTAATAAAATATTCTGAAATACCTTAATTATTCTTGACCCCACTTGGTCATCAATTACAAACTTAGTAGAAAATATAACATATAAATTTTCCTCAATAACATTAAATTGTTTTGCAAATTGGGGCATGTGACATACACACCCCCTTAATTTATAACATCATCCTCGATGTTATTTCTTTCTCTTCCTCAAAGTTCCCCTGAAATAAAATTGGATATGCATCCGGCATATGACTTTCCAATTCCCAGGTGGCTTCTTCTAGACTAAGGTGCTTCTATTGCACCTTCACTTGACCAATGGTGCGATTTCGAAATGAGATCTCTCTCTTTTTGAGGATACAATCCGGTCTAACCAGAAAATATCCTTTGGGTTCCACTTGCACATCATTCCAATTAATAACATGAGTAGCATCATGTACATATTTTTTAAATATAGAAATGTGAAAAACATTGTGAACTCTTAGATTTGGTGGTAGAGCTAACTGATATGCTACCTGTCCCATCCTGGGCAATATTTAAAAAGGACCACAATATCGAGGTGCTAGCTTAGCACATCTACCTAACATCAGAGAACTCTTTTTAGGTCTCACCTTAATGAAAACATGTTTTCCTACCTGGAACTCCTTTGGAGTTCGTTTAAGGTCTGCTTGGATTTTCTGTCGATCTTGCGCAACTTTCAAGTTACCTTGTACTTGTTTTATAATTAATTCCATCTCCTTCAATAATTCAGGTCCTAATACTAACATGTCCACTGGATTACGCCAAGAGATGGGAGTGTTGCATTTCCTTCCATACTTAATTTCAAAGGGACTATATCTAGCTGAAGCTTGATAATGATTATTAAAAGCAAATTCTACCAGGTGTAAATAATCTTCCCATTTACCTGGCTGCTCCTTTACATACATTCTGAGTAGATTCTCCAATACCTGATTTACTCTTTCAGTCTATCCATCAGTTTGAGGATGGAAAGAGGTACTAAATTTTAACGCAGTATTTAATCCTTTTAACAAAGTTTTCCAAAAATTACCTATAAATTTAGGGTCTCGGTCTGAAATTATCATCTTCGATATTCCATGCAATCAAAAAATTTATTTTAAGAAAATATCAGCAATATTTGCATCTTTATAAGTAGTTTTTTCAGGTATAAAATGGGCTTCTTTACTTAATTTATCAACCACTACCATTATTGAGTCATTTAAGTTCTGATTTCTAGGTAGTGTCTTGATAAAATCAAGGCTAATTATCTCCCATTTCCAGATAGGAATAGGCAATGACTGAAGTAGTCTAGCTAGATGCTGATGTTCAGTGTTTACTTGCTGACATTCAAAGCACCTAGCAATATATTCTGCCAATTCATTTTTCATGTTTGGCCAGAAACAATCCTTTCTTAGCATGGTTATGGTTTTTTGATAACCCAGATGCCATGAATAAGGATTTTTATGAACTTCATTTAAAATTAACAGCTTAATCTTAGGTACATTAGGTACGTATTAATCTATCTTTATACAATAATAATCCTTTTTCATTCAAGCTGTACCCTGTACTTAGACTTTCTATTAAATTTTATTTTACTTTTGCTTGTAATTTTCGATAATTTTCATCTTGTTCTAGTCCAGCTTCTAGCTGTTCTTCCAAGTTTGTCATATAAGTGCTGATGGCTGCTGTAAAATTCAGCTTTGCATTGCTACTTAATGCATCAACAACCTTATTCTCCTTTCCTTTAATATGTTGAATTTCAAAATCGTATTCACTCAGAAAAGCTAGCCACCTAGCTTGCCTAGCATTCAAGTTAGGTTGAACCAACATATATTTCAATCTTTTATTATCTGTCATTAGTATAAAATTCCTTCCTATTAAATGATGACGCCACATCTTTAAGGCATGTATGACAAAAGATAATTCTAAGTCATAGGTCACATAATTTTTCTCATGAACCTTTAGCTTCCTAGACTTATAAGCAATGATGTGTCCTTCCTAAGTTAATACTCCACCTAAATCGTCATTGCATGCATCTGTACATACTATAAAATCTTTATTAGGGTCAGCCATTATTAGGATTGGTCTGGTGGTTAATAATGTTTTTAACTTTTTAAAAATGTCTTCAGACTTCTAATTCCAATCGAATTTCTTCTCCTTTTTTTGAAAGAGGTTATAGGATTTGTAATTCTTGAAAATCCTTCGATGAATCTCCGATAATAACCAGTAATCCCCCTGAATGATCGGACTTCATTTATGTCTTTAGGGACTTGCCAATATTCAATTTCCTTTATCTTTTCGATGTCAACATAAATTCCTTCTTTAGTCTTCTTCCTTTATTGTTTGTATGTTGCTAACAGTCTTCTTCCGATTGGGGCAAACTGATGCATAATGTGGACCATTACATTCCCAACACTTTATGTGTTCCTTTCATTCAAAATTATTTGTATAGTTACTGTGGTTGTTAGCAGATTCTTTATTCCTTCGATTATTTGGATTGGTCTGTGAATTACTTTTGTTCCCTTGGAAATTTTTACTAGGAAAATTTCTGGTGTTATTATTTTTAAAATTTCAATTAGGAACAAAATCTTTCTTTTTTTGTTCAAAGTTATTATTCCTTTTGGCCTTCTAGTTGGTCATACTTTCCTTTTTACGATTATGTTCACAACATAAATTTTCTTTTGTCATTGCTTCTTCTAATGTTTTCGGATTGTCATACTCAATTGTGTCCTTTATATGATAAGTTAAACAACTGAGAAATCGTTGTACCTTAGGTTTCTCGTCCACAATATATAGCACATACCTGAGCAAACTTAGAAATTTACTATTTAGTTCTTTCATATTCATTGTTCCCAATTTTAGCTCGTAAAATTCCTTATCCCTTTCCTCATAATACTGTTCAGATAAAAATTTCTTCTTGAAATATTTCTTAAATGTACTCCAATTTATATTTTTCTCCCTTATACCTTTTACTTTTTTTAAGTCCTGCCACCATATATCTGCTTTTCCTGTGAGATTATAAATAGCCATCCTGGCCTTCAGTTGATTAGAGTAGTTATAAATTTGGAAGTATTTCGTCATCTCGAATAGCCAGGATTTTGCTTCTTCCCCCTTTTCAGTTTCTCCTTTAAAGGTTGGTGGCTTGATATTCTTGAATTCCCCAGATATTTATTCGTAAGGTTTAAAGTTTCTCTTCCTAGTAGGGTGATTATATTCATTACTGTCACTAGTATAATGGAAGTTTTGTTTATGTAAATCACCATATACTTTAGAAGATGAGCTACTTTCATTTTTAACTTGTTTAGTATTTTTATCTTTATGTGGGTAACCTATGTCTTTAGATTCAGTTCTTTTATCTTTTCCCTCAGTATGAAATATTTCCATTAAAATTTGATTTAGCTCCTCCCAATCTCTCATAATCCTCTCATTTTCTTTCTTAACTGATTCCATCTCTGTTTTTAGTTCCTTAACTGTTTGTAGTAGTTCGAAATAATGATTAGTTATCTCATCTTGTATAGGTTCTTTTTGAAAATTATTTCGTTCAGTGTAAGGAGATTCTTCATCTGCATATTCTTCCAATCTATCCATACCTGTCATTAACTTAGAAACAAAATTCTCTGAATGTATCATTCAAAAGAAAACAACATCAGCATGTTTATTTAAATTTACTATTCCTGATAAACAAGTTGAGCTACATTCAGGCCTAGTGTTTGAACCTTGTGCTCTGATACCACATGTAATAACACAAAAATTCGTAAAAATTTAAATTTTTTATTATTATTATTTGACATAGAATGTCAATTGTCACTACTAAAATACCTTTAACTGTCACCAGATAATAAAACAGTTCGAAAGAGAAACACAGATTACTTCTTTACAAGAATTTGTATTATCTAAAGGCTTGTGTTTAAAAACTGTGTTAGTACTGTTTCAACCTAGCCATTGTAATTTTCCATAAAGTAGAAAAGAACTTGTAAATTACTGATGCTAGAAAATACTATTGATTTCTTTTGTTAAGTAGGGAAAGTTATTATGTGAGATTGGGGCTTACTTATCTTTAAGCTAACTCAGTGGGACTGATGGTTCCTTAGAGTTTTAGCAGGTAAGCGTATGTTCCAGTAAAAATTATATTTATATTCCAGTCAAGAAGATACTTCTCTAGCATGTTTATGACGCTAGACGTAGAATGTTTTAACTGCAGCTTGTCTCCAAAAGAGGTAATGTTGATCTTAATTTATTTTGTTGTCAAAACTCGGTAATGACATTTAAACAAACTACATATGCATGGGTTAAATTTCATGATCGATTTCTATAAAAAACATTTGGATGATTAAGATTAAATTATAAATACTACTTGTATTCTTACTTACAGTAATTGCGATGTAGTGTTTTAAAAAGGAAGAAAAAAGTTTGCAACTTAAACTTAGATCACTCAAAGACATTAGATGTATAACATATTTACCCTTATCTTGGGTTTTTTCTAATTAGATACTTTTCTCTAATATAAAAAAAACTATACTGACTCTTAAGTGTATATTCCTTGCTAGGATTTTTAGAGTTACAAATGAAACTCCTATATAAATTATGGGAACTGCACATACCTAAGTCCCCAACTACCCGCTGCAGTAAAAGAATTGGATTAAGATTTTATTCCTAGCTAAAAGAATTTCTCTTCAAAACTTTTACAGTCTTTTACCTTGAATCTTTTTTTTACTTGTACCTTATAGTTCCAATCCTAGTGAACCCTTCAGGTATAAATTACGCCTTACACAAGGTTACTTAATAAATCTTTTTGAACAAGGTTGTCAGTTTAAAGCAATATAGTGAGAGATCTTATATTTCAATGGTCCTTGTTATCAACTTACTCTTTAACTCTAACCAGTTAAAAGACTAATTTATAGGTGTCATTGGATCACCTTCCTATTATAGTTTACCATTTAAAGTGAGTATTTTACACATGTTTCAACTTACATGATTTTATAAAAGAACTTTCCCATTTGACTCATAACCAAAACCCTAGAAGTAAAATCCATAACCCATTCCTATAGTTGGTAAAAAAAACATCAAAAATTAAAATTAAACATGATTAGCAATCATAGTAAATGCATAGTTTATATGATTATAGGGTTTTGATTATAATCATTTTGTTTGTAGCAACGTGACTATAGGATTTATACCCATGCTGGAGATGAATCTCAAATGACACGTGGTGATGGTTCTATCCACGAGATGGTTGACTTAAAAACTAAACCCTAATCATTTCTTTTTACAGAGTGAGGGTTCTTCGTCTAGTTTGGCCGAGTTGCAAGCTCGTGGCCATTGAAATCCTGTATACACCTCCAAGTTACTGTGCAGGTTATTCTCGCGGAAAAAGGGGTTTAGTGGTGGCTCAACTCTCCCCTTTCACAGCCATGCAACCCTGGTAAGCCCTGGTTGCAAATGAGGGTTTTCTCCTGCATTTGATGTGGTGGTTGGAAGTTAGGAAACTTTGTTGCTGGTTAAGGCATGACCTTGGTTTACATTTTAGATTGTTACTTCTTGATTGTTTGTTTTTGTATGATTTCGAAACCCTAGAGGGTACTGTGTGCAGGAATGTTGAAGGCTATTTTAGCCGTGACATTAAGGTTTTAGTGACAGTGCCTTTACAGCCTGGATGATGTAAAGGATTTTGTTTTTCAAACTCGGCTTAAGCCATGACCATGCTATTTCGATTACGGTATGAAATCTCAATTTTTAAAATACTCTTTGCTGTTAATGATAAGTCTGTTTAGTCAGCGAAACTTGTAAGTTGACAAGGGTTATTAGTAATTATAATTTTTGGTTTACTGATTTCTATTTTTAAAAGAATTTATAGGGTTTGTTTTGTACAGTCTTTAAGCCTTGACTAAAGTTTATAAAAGGCCTAAGAGCCATTACATTGGTTTCTAATTTGTCTCTTATTTAAATCATTAATAGTGTTATTATTTTTTATGTTATTTGGTAATCAAAATTATTTACAACAATTTATTTCATTGGGAGATTTTACTATGTTGAAGAGTAAAATTTGTACTCTGCCTTGCTCAGAAGGGTAAATATTTTAATTACCCTACAGTTCTGAAAAAGAAATAGAATTTACAGAAATGAATTTGGTTTTGTTTTTCTATTTTTACTTTTTATAAATAATTACTTACAACTGTTAAATTTTATGAAGGAATTTAGTGTAAGATTCTGCAAGTTTGTAAATAAAGATGAGATTTGTCTTATTGTAAACCCTAGGTAAATTCTGAAGGTTTATAGTAACCATTTGTTTTTAGTACCGAATGCATACGATGTAAATTAAGATGTCGTCAATAACTATGACCACAAATTTATCTAGATATTTTTGCATTACATTATTGATCAGACACATAAAAATAGTTGGGGCTTTAGTAATCCCAAATGGCATAACGACAAACTCGTAATGTCCATATCGAGTCCTAAAGGCTATTTAAAGATGTCTTCATTCTTGATTCAGACTTAGTGGTATCTAGATCGTAAATCAATCTTTGAGAACACCGTGGGTCCATGTAGCTGATCAAACAGATCATCTATGCGAGGTAACAGGTATCTGTTCTTGATAGTCATTCTATTTAGTTGACGATAATCTATACATAGTCGTAGAGTTCCATCCTTCTTCTTAACAAAGATGACAAGTGCCCCCCAGGGAGACACACTGCGTCTAATGTAATTCTTATCAATGATTTCTTTTAACTGCGACTTAAGTTCATTTAATTCTAGTATATTCATCCGATAAGGGTCTTTTGAGCTGGGCACTGCACCAGGTACCAGCTCAATAGTAAAATCTAATTCCCGTTTCAGAGGCAATCCCAGAATTTCTTCCAAAAATACATCAGAATATTCCCTTAGAATCAGAATATCTTCCAATTTTAATTTATCTCTGTTATTAGTGTTTTCTTCATTGATTACTGTTACGACAAAAACCTTACATCCTTTCCTAACAACTCTCTTAAGTTGCGAAGTAGAAATCTGCCTTTCGGTTGTTTGCCTAGGGATTCCCTTTACATTTATAATATTTCCATCGCTATTTATGCAAGTGAAGGTTTTATCAAAGAAATTCAAGACCACCCTATGTTGTTCTAAGCAATCCATACCAATTAACATATCATATGAACCTAAAGGTAACATATTGAGCTTAACAGAGGTTTCAAACTGATCCATAGTTACTGTACATTTCTTAAAAAAGCTAATTACCTTTCTCTTTGCACCAGTAGCTAGCTAAACTAACCAATATCTTGCAAACTTTTCAACTGAAAGCTTACACTTTTCTACTAAACTAGGAGAAGTATAGCTTAAAATAGCCCCTGGATCAATTAAAATAGATATAGGTATTTGATTTATCTTACCTTCCACTTCCACCATGGAAGTTTGATAATCTACTTGCCGACTCTCTAATGCTGCATTGATCCTGGGAATTGTCCTCACTAGATCACCAACAATCATCTTCTCCTGTATTGTGTGTATGTTGCTAACAGTATTCTTCCGATTGGGGAAAACTGATGCATAATGCGGACCATTACATTCCAACACTTTATGGGTTCCTTTCATTCAAAATTCTTTGTATAGTTACTGTGATTGGAGGAAGAAAAGAGTTCACTTGCAGCTTCATTGAAATCAGCTATGGAGCAGAAGGTTGATATTGAACCTTTAAAGAAGCATGCTCTTATGCTTAGAAGGAAGATTCATTAAATACAACTGTACATAGCGGAAGAGAGACTTAAAGTCCAACAAATAGACATAAGATTAGAAGAGATTATAAGTACAGCCTCATATTTTTTGGATAGAACCCAGGATATTTTGGAGACTCTGCGGGGAAGGATGGCTTGGTTAGAAGCAAACAAAGAACATCCCACATATATACTTGTCAAAGATCAAGAGACAATAAAGCAAGAGTACGAGCTGATTGAGTTTGTCAGTAACGCAGCAGAAGAATTAAAGAAGGCAGTGAAGAGAACACATGGTGCATGTGCTGAATTTTGTAGGAGAGTAATCCTGACCTATAATCGGTGTTAGACCTCCGCAAAGAAGAGAATGGAATCAATACCAGAACATGACATGTTTTTGAAACATTTACATGACAAATGCAGTGAAGATGAACAAGCCATCCAGCGAGTCAAGGAGTTGGATGAAAAGATACTGAAGACTGAAGTAGCACATGCAACTATAAGCATCCACTTGCTAGAAGACCAACTGTGCTTGATTCCTGCCAGGATAGTGGGTATAAAAACCCCGACTGCTTAGCACAAAATCACTATCAGATTTCTCAAACCTTCTGGTTTTGAGAATTTAGCAGTAGAGGCAAATATATGGAGAAAGTTCATGAATGAACAAGCTGGGCCCTCCTAGTGGGATATTTTGAAATATTGATAAATAATGTAACATATTATATTTATTTTTGTGCACAAGCTACAAGACAATTTTTTGTAAAAGAAAGGTTGGAAGCCCAAAAGGCAGCAAGGGGTAGCCCAAGAGTTTTTTGCTTTTTGTATAAATATAAGCAAGTTTTAGGTAGTGAAGGAGGTACTTTTTTCAGACCATCTTGGTGCAAGATTATTGTAAGGAGAATTAATTCATCTTATAATAAAGAGTTATACTTTTCGGCTGGAGAAAGCACTATGGAGCTTCAAATGTTTGCCATGAGATGGTTGGATGTGAACTGTTTCTATTTCGGCTTGTTTCCATGAACTATGAGATCGTTCTAACTTATGAATTCTTTCATGTTGTGAATGTCTTTTTGTTTATTTCTATGAAATTTCCACAATCATAGTTGAGTAATGAATGTTTTAATTAACAATGAGCTATCTCTTTGTTCATCTGTCTATTGATATTCATGTGTTCTGAAATATTAACAGCTATATGTAATTTTCTTAATACATGTTATACAATATATTACTCACCATTAATTACAGTATTGCTCCCTAGGGATAGATTAATTAGTCTTAGTTAGTTTTTATTTATTTGTGATTTAGAAGCGAGAGAGGTAAGATGAGAGGTAAGAACCTATGAATCACGTTGTGACCCTCCTCATTATCTCTATTGCTTGCATTTAGTTAGGCACCTACACATATACATAAAGAAAAAAAACTAAAAATACACCTAAACATTGGACCAGGCCGTAACTGGTAAAGCATTTTAACTGTTACTTGATCTATGGCAGTCGGACCGTAAACCAGACGGATTCCTGATACCAAACAATAACGAGCTATTTGGGAACGTTTATTGGAGAGAATCCCTACTGTTGTTACGTATGATTTTCCAGGCCTCAATAGTTTTTGGCACTAGAAGGAGGGCCACCAGTGCATGGATGGCCGAGGAAGCCCGCTTTCTCGAAATTACTCCACTGGTGACAGTTCTGAAACTAGTTTGCTTCAGAAATTCACTCCTAAAGAAAAGGGAAAGGGGTACCTTTATCTCATTGATAATGAAGTGGTTGATGATTTAAGGAGAATTACCAGGGCATATGCGAAAAAGATTGGAGGATTACCTATTGTCTCTGTCCTACCTAGAAGAGAGTATCAGAAGAAGGACTGCCCTTAATTGGAAGACTCAATGTTGGTAGAATATCTTGAAGAATTGGTCGAAACAACCATACAAAAATTTGGCCAACCTTTGGATCAATTGGGGCCATATTCCCCTCATTGTTCACCTTTTCAGGCTCCTGTTCAATCCCCACTGAATACTCCACTCAGAATCATGGCCAATGTAAATGCAAATCAACCATCTCCACAACCTGCTTGGAGAGCTAGATATCCTTTAAATATGATGCCTCCATTACATGATTTGCCTCAGAGTTTTGACAAAATGTTACCCAAGTTTGAACCAAGTGAAGGAATTCTTGTAGATGATCATTTGTAGAGTTTTTATTTGGCTTTAGAGGGGCTACGAGTAGCAAAACATGAAGATGTAGTATGTATATTGTTTCCTCATACCCTGAAAGGAAAATCAGCTTCCTGGTTCTTCGCCTTACCCGCAAATTCGATCACAAATTGGAATATCTTTGAGAGACTGTTTAGAAGCAAATACGAGATCCAGAAAACTCATGCATCTTTAATGAAAGGGTTAATTTCTCTAAAGAAGGAAAAGAAAGAAAAAGTACATAACTTCACTTAAAGATTTGTTGCTTACTTAACAACTTCAGTGCAGCTGAAAAACCATCTGAGCATGCCTTGATTGAGTACTATACCTCAGCTCTTAGTCCAGATTTAGCCATGTTTTCCAAGAGATCGGTT
The DNA here is from genome assembly GCA_001517045.1 of Pseudotsuga menziesii. NCBI lineage: Eukaryota > Viridiplantae > Streptophyta > Pinopsida > Pinales > Pinaceae > Pseudotsuga > Pseudotsuga menziesii. The sequence goes on from LPNX010427425.1 coordinate 170,842, forward strand.
AGACCCACATTGGTAGAAACCTATGAAGAAGCTGAGAAGGTAGAGGCAGAATTGGAGAGTATAGAGAACTATCCTATGTAGTCAGATGAAAGAACTTATGGAAACAAAAATCCATTATTATTAACTAAACCTAAGGATGAACGATCACATGAGTTAGATGGGAGGGTAAAGATGATGCAGAAGTTATCAAACCGGGTGATTGATTTAGAAAAAGAAAAGGAGGTTCACAAACAATATAAGACTTATTATAAAAAAAGAGAAGACAATAGTCAACCTAAACCTCCTCCACACAGCCCTTCAACAATGAATTTGACTAATGTAGGAATGGATAATTTTTGCACTTTCCATCAACAACCTCGTTTCTGAGAAGAATTGTCCACAATGGATTAATTCTATGACATTAGTCATGAACCAATTATTGGATTCCAAGCTGACACAAACTAAGGAGGAGAAATGGAAACATCATGAACCTACAGAAACACAAGAGGAAGATACCTTGGTTCTATGGGACTGTGTTTCTATGTTTAACATGGAAGATGAAGACCTCCTTGACAAAGAAGAAACACACGAAACTAATGTAACAACAAGAATTCATAATCCGTTAAAAGAAGATAACTCAATACTTCCAAAGATTAAGAAACTTCAAGAAAACATGAAGAAGATAAAGGACAACACTTCAATAGTTAAAATACCTGAATTTGTCATTTTAAGTTAGGATCCTAAGAAAGTCAATACACATGTATAGCCTACTGAAAGTAAAAATGACAATGTCAAGAAGAATCTCAAGGAACATGAGATGGGATATGATGTTGTGGAATACATTAAAAAGGCTAAAGCAAATATATCATTGTTTGAAATGTGAAATTTACCTTAGCAAAAGAAGAATCTTTTAAAAGCACTTGAGACACCCAAGGAGGAGCCTCCCAGTGACAACCAACCTGAGGAAGATATTGGTGAGGCAATTTTAGGAGGAAAATCTAAGTATAAAACTCCAGCTGTTCTCCTAAGCTTTGAAATTTTCAACTATAATGTGCATAATTGTTTAGTGGAATTAGGAGCATCAGTCAATGTTATGCCACTTTCAGTCTGCAAGCAAATCAATGGTAAACCTAAACCAACCATTGGACAAGTTCTTCAATTAGACAGAACAACAGTAAAAGTAATAGGAGAAATGGAAGATGTTCTGATTCGTTTATCAGCAGATGAGAGGGTATGTCAGTACATAGACATTGTCATAGCAGACATCCCAGATGCTCATGGTTTGGTTTTGATCCGAGATTGGTCAGCAAGGTTAGAAGGATACTTTGCATCAGATTAGTCACATCTATGGTTTCCTTTTAAAGGATGTCAAAATCAGATAAAAGTGTTAAGAAAGCCCCAAATGAAATATAATGTGACTCACTTAGAAGGAAAAAATGAACCAGTAAACTCTATGTTGGGAAACTATTTCATTGAACTAGAATAGGGAAATTACCAAGATGAAGAAGCCAGTATTATACTTGATATCCATCCCGATCTCCTTCAATTTTCACGTGCTGATGAGTTTGATTGTAACATAGTAGATTTAGTTTCAGATGTAGTTAGCAATTCTAATTCAGTAGGAGTAGAAAGTTTTTGGATTCTTTAGTCCGATGGTTCTAAAACATTGGAAGGATCAGGGGTTGGCTGTGTCCTGATTGATCTAGAAAAAAATAAACATTTTCTTTCATGTAGGTTAGAATTTGAATGCACAAATAACACAGTCGAATACGAAGCACTAGTTCAGGGAATTAAAAAAGCAATAGAATTGAAAGTAAAAAATCTGAAAATATATGGATATTCTTAAATCGTTGTTAAGCAAATTCGGAACAAAATACACTGCATTTCACCACATTTGAAAGCTTACCAAAATGAAGTTTGTGATTTACTGATAAATTTTCATGCATTCAATATTGTGTCAATTACTATATTAAAGAATGCAACAGCTGACTTACTAGCTACCTCGGCTACAAGATTAGTACCTTCGAATAATAGATGCTCTATTGAATTACTTTTCAGGCCTTCTGTTCCAAATAACATCACAAATCTAAGGGTTTTTTACAATGATCAGCAAATCTTGGAGTGTTTGATGAATGATGATACTTTCAAAGGAGCAATAATAGATGACGAAGAACATCAAGTGGAATTAATGTTTGGGATTTTCATTCCAAAAGGAGTTAGGACCTTGGAACAAATGTTTGATTTAGATAACAAGTTCAGAAAGCCAGTGAATTTCAAGACTCATAGCTCCTGTTTACAATTCGAGCTGATAAATCTAGGGACTAAAGCTGAACCCAAATATGTAAATTTGGGGAAGTGTTGTTCACCTGGAGAAAGGAGTAAATTCATCATCTTATTCAGACAATATAAAGATGTATTTACTTGGAATTACGAAGACCTAAAGACATATGACACTAAAATTATACAACATGTGATTTCGATCAAGGTTGGAGTCAAACCTTATCAGTAGCCTTTGAGAAAAATGCATCCAAATCTTGAACCACTAATTCAAAGCGAAGTGAAAAAGTTGCTAGATGTTAAAATCATATTTAAATTCAGACTTTCAGAATGGGTCTCTATTTTGGTACCAGTGCAGAAAAATTATGGTGAAATCAGACTTTGTGTAGATTTCAGAAATCTTAATCGTGCATCAGATAAAGATAATTATCCTGTCCCACCCATGGAACAAATACTACAGATGGTCTCAGGTTCTGAACTATTCTCTCTACTGGATGGATTCTCTGGTTACAATCAAGTATCAGTAGTAGAAGAGGACAGGCTCAAGACCACTTTCAGAACCAAGTGGGGAACTTTTTGTGTATAGGAGGATGCCCTTTGGACTTATCAATGATGGAGCTATGTTCTAGAGGGCTATGGATATAGCTTTCCGTGTTCTGATTGGCCGTAGTGTTGTGGTTTATCTAGATGATGTTACAATATTTTCAAAAAAGAGAGAAGAGCATGCATTTCATTTGAAACAGATTTTCTAGCATTGCCGAAAATATGGCATTTCATTAAATACCAAGAAATGTGTGTTTGAAGTCACAGAAGGAAAGATACTGGGTCATGTCATTTCTAAAAAATGGATCTCCATAGACTCGGAGAGGATTAGAGCCATAGAACATATCCCTTTACCCCATAATAAAAAGGGTATGCAATATTTTATGGGGACAATCAACTTTGTGCGAAGGTTTGTACAAGATTTTGCCCAAATCGTCAAACCTTTGCAGCAAATGGTTAGGCAGAGTGTGTAGTTCAAATGGACTGATTTGGAGAAGAATGCATTCATCAAGATAAAAACATCTCTTGCTCATGCACCATCACTCAAAAGTCCAAATTTTGAAAACGATTTTATTATATACACTTTTGCTTCTGATGATTCATTAGTAGTTGTGCTTACACAGAAATAAGATGGGGGAGATGAGTACCCCATATCATTTATGAGCACTGGTCTGCAAGGGGCTGAATTGAATTATCCAGCAGTCGATAAACAAGCTTATGCAATTTTTAAGGCAGTAAAGCAATTAAGGCCATACATACTTAAGAATCGCACCAAAGTAATAGTCCCACACCTAGCAGTACAATCCCTTTCTGTGCAGAAAGAATTGGGAGAGAGAAGAGGTAATTGGGTGACTGCTTTGCAAGAATATGATCTTGAATTCAAACCAGCAACCATGCTTAAGGGACAAGGGATTTGAAAACTAATGATTGAAGGTCAAAATAATGAAGATAGCAGCTGGGATAATGAAGCTGAACTACACATGGTGGATGTATGTCCTCTGTTTACAGCTCCAGACTCCTGGTATCAGGATCTAGTCCATTATCTCCAAGAAGGGTATTTTCTAGAGCATTGGAGTCCCGAGCAAAGAAGAGCATTACGTCTGAAATCAGTTTTACTTTAGATCATTGATGGAGTACTTTTCAGAAAAAACTATGATGGAGTCTTCCCCAGATGCTTGGAACAAGAAGATGCAAAGAAGGTCGTAGAATAATTACATGATGGACCTGCTGGAGGTCACTTTTCTGGAGACACAACAACACATAAGATTCTCTGGGCTGGATATTATTGGCCAACATTGTTTAAATATGCTCATGCTCATGTTATAAAGTGTGGTGACTTGCAAAAGAAGCAGTGGAAGACAAGCTAAAGCAACAGGACCATTGAAACCAGTAATTATCTTAGAACCATTTGAACAATGGGGAATCGACGTTATTGGGGAAATAGACCCAAATTCCTCATTGCAGCACAAGTATATTTTGACAGCAACTTATTATTTCACCAGATGGTAGAGGCCATACCGCTACGAAAATTAAATGAAGATGCAGTTATGGATTTCTTGTAGAACCATATTATGACCAGGTTTGGGGTTCCAATTTCCCTGGTTTTTGACAATGCTTCTTATTTTTCTTCTATTAGATTAACTGCATTTGCTAATGAAAGAAGAATTAAGCTGGACTATTCTACAAATTATTAACCAGAAGGAAATGGTTTGGCTGAATCTACAAGCAAAAATCTGATTAGAATTTTAAATAAAACAATGATAGAAAATCAAAGGAGCTAGCATTTAGCTTTACCTAATGCTCTCTGGGCTGATATAGTCACACACAAGAATTCCTTAGGTGTGTCACCATACACTCTTGTTTATGGAAAAGAGGTTGTCCTCCCTCCTAATATTCTATTGCCATCTTCCATAATAGCCTAAGAGTCTAGGGGTACTGTTAATGAAATTCTGTGAATTTGAATCTATAATATGTTGAAGTCAGAAGAGTCTAGGTCCAAAGCCCAGGAAAATTTTAAGCATCAACAAGAGATGGTGAAGCGTTGGTTTGAAAAGCACAAATATGGGAACAAAGAGTTCGAAGTAGGAGATCTGGTTCTTAAGTGGGATCACCGCATGATGAGAAGGGAAAGCACACTAAGTTTCACCAGTTATGGTAGGCCCTTTTCAAATTGCAGCAAAGCTAGGCCCCTCGACTTACAAGTTGCAAGACTTACAGGGGTGGGAGGAGAACTTACCAGTAAATGGTTTAGTTCTCAAGCCTTATTTTTCTTGATTGTTTTTTATTTTGTTTTCTTGTACATAAATAAACAATTTTGTTTGTTGATTACTTTAGATTAGTTTTAGTTGCTTGCTTATAGTTTGATTGACTGTAAAGTTTGTTTGCTTATGTTTCAATAAACCAGGACAACTTTTGGTTGTATGGAGTTCATCAGAGTTATGGATTAACTAAAACTTTGACTACAAGACTGCCTACCATTGACTCATATAACGTTTAAAAAATTTCTTCAAGATTATCAGATTTTCTAAATGGTTATGAACACATTGAAGTCTTGCTTAATCCTTGTGAAATAACTAAGGATAGAAAAGTCCAGAGTACTATTTTGAGGCTCCATTCATCTCACATTAAAACTTCCCTAGGGGGTAACAGCAAAAGGCCCATGGAAAGGAAGCAAGGTAAACATTGTATTATATTTAAAATGTTCCCATGCCATAAATTGAAAGCCAAAAGGCTAATGAGAGTCAAAATATCTTAAAAATTATATGTATCAAAACACATACTGAACCACATTAGTATAAATGAGATTTCCAAAGTGATTCTCCGTCCGTGAGTTAAAATTAAAATATCTCTCACACAAAAGGACACTATGGATAGAGGAGGCTGATTAAAATTCAGAAAGAAAGTAATCAAGAGGACTCAAAATGACTAAAGTCCAGAAACATAAAAGGTGCAAATTCGTGTGGGAATGAGGAACAAATAGATATATCTGTTTACCATATGTTACAATCTTGTGGTGTCTAATTTGGTAGCCATCCAAAGGCAGAGGTAAAATAAAATTCATATTCCTGGCCTCAAAAGAGTTATCCAGACTTTGAAATCTTGGTTCCCCTTCTTAAACTTGGACTATTATCAATGGTTAAAGTGCATAAATCTTGCATTTAGGAATCCAGATATCTTGAAGAAATCTAGTAAAATGGCACCATCAAAACAGTCTATTATATCAAAGAATAAGTTGCTCAGAGATCTGTGTCCACCAGGTAGTCGCCAATTGTTGCAGCTGCAAGTTGTTCAGAGATATGTGTCCCTCCTTGTTTGTTTGAGTTTCAAATTGGCCTAGGAATGTTTTTTTTTTCCAGGATTTGATTTGGGCGTAGATTTTTTTCCGAAAAAACTTAGTCTTTTTGCATGTCTGTATCGGATGATTAGTCCACTAGCCTTCCGATATTGGATGCTTAGTTGACTAGTCTTTCGACGTTGCGGAAGTACAGTCAACTAGATTTTTGATTGGTTTATCAGAATCCTTCTAATATTTTCATCACTACATCAAAGTAAGTTTTCTTTTTCCTCTCGGATTTGGTTTTCTGATGCTCTAAATTTTTAGTGTCATGCATATCCGATGAACTGGATGGGCCTTTGTTTATACTTTTCTGAGAATCGATATTGTGAGCAATCTCGGTATCAGGTTTGTTTGCCGGAGTGAACCAAAGGTTTTAGTCTGTTACCTGCCCAACGTTGTGGAGGATTAGTTTTGAGCTGATCCGAAAGCTCACGTTTCCTATGCCAATTCTAAAGAGTTTAGTCCTACCGGGGTCTGATGTTATTTTCCTATACGATTCTCGGGTTGGTAGAGTAATCTGTTGCCAACATTGCGGAAGACTAATAGCGAGTTGATCTGAAGCTTAGACTTTAGTGCCTCCGATGTCTTATTTTTCTTTCCCAAGAAATCCCTAGGTGGATAGAGTGATCGGCAGCTGATGTTATGTTTTTCTTTCGGAGTTTGCCTCCCAATGATGTTAAAAGATTTTCCCGTCGATGGTTCTCTGCCTAGTCAAGTCCTTATAATACCGTTTGGGTTATTGCTTGTCATTTTCATCGTTGAATTCATCCATCCTCTTGTGTTTGCACAGCTGTCAATATTTGATTCATCCTACTCTACATCCATGGAAGGTTTTTCTCGTTCGGGTTACTCACATCACCATTGCCAGGTAGGTTTTGTCCGTAACTTTGTTTCTTTGGATTGATTTTTGTTAATTTTAATCGCCAGGTGGATCAAGTGAAGTTCACAGTAGGGTTAGGTTTTCTTATACATAGAACTATTTTATTGCGGTGATTTTATCTATTATTAAGGTCTCAGCCTGTTTGCTATGAGCGTTTTGTCTGGCCGGTGGTTTTTAGGCTATCCGCCATGAGTGCACCTATGAAAATTGTGCGAAGATTTAGGGCATGGTGCAGAAAGGCATTTCACCATCTGCACCATGCTATTCTTGGTTGTTATATGTTTGGCCTGAGGTTAGGAAGCCATGTCCCCTACAACATTAGTTTCCCGTGGGATTCAGGATGGTCGCGCAGCTGACTAGGGTATTTTTTGGAGATGAGTTTTTGCGTCAGTTTAGGAAGTTGGATGAAACTGATAGGGTTTTTGGGATTCTTTTATATGTAGTGGTGGGATGAGTTTTCTTCAAATCAAAGTGCCTATATAAGTTAAAGAAAATTTCCAGATTAGGGTTTTTCAGATATTTGAAGTTTTGAGCAGATTTAGAGGGCAGAAATTTTGCAGGGTTTTCTTTGTTAAAATATCTCATTTTGAGGACTATGTATTAACATAAATTTCCAGCATGCATATTGAAGAAGGGGTAATGATTGTATGTTTTTCTTGTCTATTATTATACCAGTTGCTAGAGATAGCTAGACTGAAACCATGTTGCATGACTATTGCAGGTTGATTTCCAATACAACAATATGCCAAGGAAACGGAAGAAGAAATCCCAAGTGGCTGAAGAAGAGCCTGAAGTAGAAGTGATAACAAAGGTAGAATTCATTTATGAAGACACTAAATCTACTACTGGGGTTGAACCAGAATACAAGTGGGGAGAAGTGTATAGAATGATTTCAAGCCAAAGTGTCCCTAATGTTGGTTTTGAAGACATGTACATATATACAAATATTGAGAGGTCAGACCTGATGAAAGTGGCTACCAGGCCTAAGCTTTTTCCATGCTCGGAAGTGATAGGTTGGATTATTCCCAGGGCAGATGTGACAAGGATGATCCTAGAAAATATTGAGAAACAAGGCTATGCTGCATACATCCCTACTTATGTTTCCATGGCATATCATCTACCATCACCACAGACTTATCTAACTGAAGGTTGGCTAAAGGAGTTAGGTCTGGACTTGGTAGAGACGGTGAAGAAAATGATGATCTTGGGAAAAAAATTCAGGACCTGACCTTATGGGGAATATGAGACATCAACTCTCTGTGTCCCATATAGATTCATCATTTTAATGCTGAACATAATCTTTGGGAGAGCTAATGGGAAAATTTTTAAGTTTGGTTGGATACCTGTTATTTATTATGTTGCTACACATGGGACTATTTTTAACTGGTAAAGCATAGTGTCAAATAGCCTATCAGCCTACATCATTGTAGCATTGGGAGGAGAATCCCAAAAGAAGTTTGAATTATACATGATCTCTATTTTGATCGACTGCATTCTATGCACTCAGCCTTTCTCTGCACTAAAATCCCATTGGGATAAGGATCGAGCTCCAGTATATGTTTCTTACAAGTTATTTTGGGCTCACAAATACTATACCTATTATAAAGAGATCTATGAGCATTTTATCATGCCTTTATACACTTTGATTTTCTTGGAAGAATGCAATTGCATGTCAGCAGAAGCTTTCAAGGCCATGCAAGAATATGGAAATTATTATCTAACAGAGGATGGTTTATATGTAAGAATGTATGGCGGTTCAAGGGCCCCGTCTTTGCTCTAGAGATATGCTACTGATTATGTACTCCATAAAGAAGCTGTTAGGAAGTTATATATTGATGGAGTAGGGAATTTCCTTTTTTAACAGAAAAAGGCAGTATATCCTGCAGTGCCTTTTTTTGTTGGATTTACAAATTTTCAAGGGTGAATACTGCGGTAGAATTTGTCCATGAATTGGAATATTTTCACTTCGGGGAAATGAACTTCCATAGAAATGATTCCGAGGACAAAGTAGCTAATTACTGCAAGGAGGCTGGAGTTCATTTTGAATACACATAATTTTGGGATAAAGATGAGGAGACTTTCCACAATGCTAAGAACATGACAGCCATTAGAAAAAGATTCAAGCAAAAAATAACAACTATGGGGGGTAAAGGAAAGCTTGCTGAGAAACAGAAGAGGCAAGAAGAAGAAGAAGAAAAGAAGAGAGAGGAGGAGGCTAACAGACTTGTACAAGAAGCAGAGAATTGGATGAGGACAGAAGAGGAAGAAAAGAAGTGAGCATGTAAGGAAGCATCCAAGAAGGCTGAAGAAGAAAGGAAAAAACAAGAAGAAGATGAAATCCAGAAAAAGCAGGCAGACTGTTATAGCGGATTTCACCACACTAGGTGAATCACACATTGTATGGCCTTCCCCTATCCCGCTGCAGACTCATTATTCCCTATGGACCATTTATTGTCTTTTGATGTATCATTGACCATCCCTAAAAACATTAGAAAAATGATATACGCGGCCTTTTCCCCGATAACCACGTACATACGCGGATATTCCCTCTATAGTCGCGTACATCGGGATGTGAGCATAATCCAAAACTGTTGGACTGTTCCTTGTCTTGAATCCGACTCATATGACTCCTGGCCTTCCATATGCCTTGAGATCGCACGGATTCGACCTTTCAGTATCACTTTGAAAAGCTATATAAGGAACCATTGAGACATTGAAAACAATAAGAGAGAATTGAGAGTATCGAAACTATAGTCCATTGTTGCCAGAACTATACTCGAGTCTGCATCCCTTTGTCCCTTTGGAGCACTATTGTGTTCTTCCCAAGCTTTCCTTTGTTAGTGAGCTTGCTATCGGAGTGATGGAGGATTGAGGTGGTGGAGGCCCAAGTGGGGGATTCAGTTTCTCCAGTTCCCAGACGTGCCATCAGAGGTTGTCATTTGTAATCTCTGATTCATATTAATAGAAATATATTTTCCTATCCAGTAATGTGTATTTGAATGAATGTTGCATCCATTGGAATATGTCAAATCCTTATACATTATTGATTATATATGTTAGAATAGATCTAACACCATGAAATATAGTATGCTTGTATTGTTTACTTGTTGTTGAGGATGTGCTATAACAATTCATGCTGAAGATTGGAAAGCTCAACGGGGATCTACTTCAACCGTCCGGAATAAGGTACGAGGTTCAATCCTTTAGTGTTAGATGTTTTTATTTCTATTGCATATTGGGAAAGATTGATTTCTGGAGTCTAGCTGTCTGTTGTGGTACCCCAAGCCATAGGAATTTCTCTCCGTAACAGAATTGGCGACTCCGCTGGGGAGTTCCTAGTAATTGTCCTTTGGGGGTTGATATTTTGGCATTCAAGGTATTTGAAGTGCTCTCCCTCTCTTGTTTCTATGTTGGGTATGGGGGCATGTATGCCTAGTAGAGCCTGATTGGTGTGAATTTAGTCTCAGCCTATCTGTTTGCCTGGAATTTTTGCATCTTTTTCTTCCTGTACGCGGTTTTGTCACTTACAGTCGCGTATACACGTGGGTTCCTCTAGGATTTCCGCGTATACACGCGGGTTCACTGCGCACAGTCGCGTATACCCTGGTTTTTACCTTTTTGTGGAAGATTTTGGATTGCTGGGTGAATGCTATTAGTTGCTGAGTCTCCTTTGGCACTGCCTGAGTCTGTTAAGGCCTCTGTTTTTTACCAGAAACGTTTTTTTTAGCCTAATTTTTTTTTTTAGGAAAGTTCTTGTCATGGAATCTTTGATTTTTTGTTTGAGATTAGTGCATTAGAGTCCTTTTGCCTTAGTTCTTTGCTGGAATGCTGT
>LPNX010427435.1:6939-73738 GCA_001517045.1 Pseudotsuga menziesii
TAGTGGCTCCTCCATCCTTTGTGAATAATGAGGAATGTCTCTACAGAGCCATAGTAACCAAGAGCCAAAGATAAGACATTAACAACAACCAAGTATTGCAACAAAACTACTTTGGATTTGGCATGAAAAACAAAGTGCAATGAACCCTTACGTTGTACCGCCCACGCATTGCTGACAACTACAGAGAACTCATTTCCATAGTACGTAATCTTCATATCAAATCCTTGATCTGTCCTTCCCAAAGATATCAAGTTAAGTTGATTTTGTTTTATTAACCCAAGATATGTAATAATATCCTAATCACCACCTTTAAATTTTTTATAAAGGTTGGTATAGTATTATACCCTATTCATTATTTCATCCCTGCAACCAAAAGGGGTGCGTCCTTAGTATCTTAAGATGAAACTTTAAACAAAAAAATATAGTGTATAAAATATTTAGTAGAACAGATTTAAAAACCATACCGACCTTAGCTTCATTCTTGTTTTAATCCTTAGGTTTGAGTTGAGCTTCAAGGGTGTGGTCAAAGTGTCCCACTCTCTGCACATCAGAGACAAGGAGTTTCATGCTTTAGTCATAGAATGACTAAGTAAGACTACAAACCTTCTTTTGCACAGCCCCAGGGTTGACTCAAGCTACAAGAAAAATTATTTAAGACAACATCGTAGAGCTAGTTAGTTTGTCACAAGGTAAATATTGCAGACAAAACATCAATCAATCTAGTTAAAAGGTTAAATTTAAACATGTTAACATTTTTACATGATAAAGAGAAGCTCAAGTAGTAAAAACACCATAAATACTATCTAGTAAAGTCATGTTAGTTACTTATAGTAAAAATAAAGCAATTTTTTTTATGATCTTTAGGGTTGTTGCAGGTGGTATCAGAGAGAGATTTCAACACTAGACCTGACAAGCTCCCTTGCTTATAAGGAAAAACAATATACTAATTTTATTTTTTTATTTATTTCTCTTCCAGAAATATAAAAACCTATTTTGTAGAAAATGGAGAATGTAGAAGCCTCTGGTGAGAATGGTCCTCAACATGAAAATATTGACAACTATTATGTGGATCTCAATAATCCAGAATTAATACAAACAATCAGAGAACTAAAAGATGAATTTCAAACTATGAAACAAGATAATCATAGAATTTTAGAACTAAATGAATATCCTTTGGACAAAATGAATAAACAAGAAAAAGATAAACGGAGTGTTATTGAAAATGATTCAGAAAACACTTCATTTAAACATAAGGGAAAGAGATCAAAGTATCCTGACAATGAATCATCCTCAGAGATTAAACCAAGGTCATAAAGGGAAAGAGAGAGATATATAAGTGACAGCAGTGATAGTGACCGAAAACCTAGGAAAAAGAAAGACAAACCCTACGAGGAGATTTCTCGAGAGTTTCAGAAGGTAAAACCTCCCATGTTCAATGGAGAAGCAAAGAAAGGGGAGGAAGCAGAAGCTTGACTATTGAGAATGAAGAAATACTTCCAAATCTACAATTACTCTAACAGATTAAAGGACAGAATGGCTATTTACAACTTGACCGAGAAAGTCGACATATGGTGGCAAGATATTAAGAGGGTCAAGAACATGAAGGAGAAGTACTTGACTTGGAGGGTTTTTAAGAAATACTTCAAGATAAGGTTTCTATCCAAACAATATTATGAAGACAGAGCCAAGGAATTTTATGACCTAAAGCTCTACTCCATGTCTAATATCTATGAAGGAATTGAGCAGCAAATTCTTAAGTCTACTGAGGTACGTACCATATATAATATATGAAAAGCCAAATATTTAGCGATTCCTAATATTTTTACATGCTAGATTCAATGATAGAATTGAGTTTAACAATCCAAAAAAATTAGAGGAAGCTATGAGGAAGGAAGAATTATGTTATGAGCAAGGAAAGAAAAAATAAAGTCTACCAAATTTGGAAGACTAAAGTGACAAATCAATTTGATCAAAGGATAAGGGGATTCAAATACAACAATATTTTCGGGAGTAAGACCCATAACTTCTCCAAAAACAACTACTAGAAAACCGATTTTAAAAACAAGATATCCCAGAACACTGCAACATCAAAGGGAAGGGATTTATCTAACAATTTTGTTAGAAATACTGAACAATGAGAACCTGTAGAATGATGGGAATGTCAAGGACCACACTATTCCAAATACTATCCAAATTGAAAGGGAAATACCAGTAACATACACACCATACAATAGGAAGAAACAGTTGGAGATGTGGCCCACGAGAGGCATAGGATCAATACAACGCTGGAAAACCGATAGGCAGATCACCAGACCTCTATGGTCGAAGTACAAGGTATGATTCAAAATTTCTCTGTTTCCATTTTAATTGACCAAGGAGATAGTCTCAGTTATATATCTCCATTAGAGAGAATTTGAGGTAAAAAATAGGCCTCCTAAGAGATGTACTACAAAAATATAAGATATATTAAAATATTATGAGTTAGGGGTTTTATGGGATAGGTATATATGACAACTCACCTCCTACAGTGCTTTTTATGCACAATATAAATAACCATGGTTGAGTTACTTTTCTAAAATTGACTATAAATAAAATTAATAAAATAACTCTACAATGATGTGACCAAGATTCATTGTAAATTCCCAAAAATTTATTGTCCTTTAGCATTTATTTGTCTTGAACTTGTAAATAAAATTAAACAAAAATGAATTTAATTTATATGCATAACGAACATATTTTCTTCATATAAATATCATTCATGAATTTAATTTATTTTAAAAGTACAAGATTATATATATATATATATATATATATATATATATATATATTAGCTTGACATTATGATATTAAATACAATTGAGTGAATATATAATTTAAAATTAAAAAACATGAAAATGACAATATATTATTTTATAAAAAAATGTGAAAAGACATTTTTATGAATTATGAGTACTTTACTTGAAAATGACAATAATATTATTTTATGAGAAAGTGAATTGTGAGTATAGTACTTGAAAATGACAATAATATTATTTCATAAGAAAGTGTGAAATGACTTTTATTGTGAGTACTTCACTTTATGACTTAAAAGTATTTGTACCACTACCTTTGTTAACTATGGGTTTTCATCCACCATAGAAAATGTGACAAATAAACATTCTTAACTCATGCAATGCCACCTCAACCATGGGGGATGATGTCATCTACTAGAATGTAATTGGTTAATTTTTATAGTACATTTTGGTTCTTTTGAGGCCCATTTTTTACCTCAAATTATCTCTAATGCTAGCATAGTGGAAAAGTGTAAATTACCTTTAAATAAATTTGAAAAATCATGGCTAATTCAACTAGCCACACGAACTAAACGAAAGGTAGTAAAATATGTTGAAAGATGTAATGTGATGATGGGTCAGTTTGAAACTCAGGGAAAATTAAATATATTATCTTTAGGATCTTACAATATTCTCATAAGAATGGATTGGCTTGAGAAACATCAAGTAATTTTAAATTTTTGTCAAAATAATTTTACTTGTTTAAATAAGGATGGAGAAAAAACTACTATTGTAGGAATTCCCAGAAAAATATTTGTTAGAACAATTTCAACCTTACAAATGAAAAAGGTTGTATGGAAAAGCTGTAAAGTTTTTGTTGTGCATGTTATAAATAATGAACAAATTATTAATGAAAATAAACCAGTTTTCGAGGATATCCCAATTATGTAGGATTTTGTGGATGTATTCCCGAAATAAATTCCAGGATTGCCTCCTAAAGAAGATTTGGACTTTACAATTGAACTAGTACCCTGAGCGATACCTAACTCAAAATATTCCTACCGAATAAACATTTTAGAATTGAATGAGCTTAAATTACAATTGCAAGAGTTAATAGATAAACATTACATAAGACCAAGTGTATCCCCTTGGGGAGCGCCGATCCTATTTGTTAAAAAGAAAGACGGTACTCTATGACTATGCATAAACTACCGTCAACTTAATAACATGACTATAAAAAATAGATATCCTCTGCCCCACATTGACGATCTATTTGATCAGATATGCAGAGCAACAATATTCTCTAAATAAGATTTAAGTTCTGGTTATCACCGAGTTAGAATTAAATATGAAGACATCTTTAAAAATGCTATCCGGACGAGGTACAGACATTATGAATTCGTAGTTATGCCCTTCGGGATAACCAATGCAACGACAACCTCTATGTGTCTAATGAATATTGTTATAAGTAAGTATTTGGACAAATTTGTAGTCATATTTATAGAAGACATATTAATTTATTCTAAGACTAAAGAAGAGCATGATGAACACTTAAAAATAATTTTACAATTGTTAAGATAACATGAGTTATATGTTAAGTTCAGTAAATGTGACTTTTACAAGGATAAAATACAATATCTAGAGCATGTAATATCTGAATAGGAGATATCAGTGGACTGAGATAAAATAAAAGCTATTATTGATTGGCATGTTCCGAAGGACATAACTGATGTAAGATCCTTCATGGAAATAACTGGGTACTACAGAAAATTTATTGAAGGGTTTTCAAGAATTGAAAACCCTATAAATTCATTACAGAATAAGGGTAAGAAATTTATTTGGGATTAGAAGTGTGAAGATAGTTTTAATAAACTAAAAACATTATTAACTACTGCACCCATCCTAAAAATAACAGACCCAAACAAAGACTTCGTCGTATGCACTGATGCATGCAATGAAGGCTTAGGTGGGGTGTTGACTCAGGAAGGTCATGCAATTGCATTTGAATCCAAAAAATTAAAAATTTCATGCAAATAATTATGAAACTTATGATTTAGAGTTAGCTGTAATAATTCACGCTTTAAAAATGCGGCATCATCACTTAATATGAAAAATATTTCTGCTAATGTCTGATAACATAAGTCTAAAGTATCTATTTGATCAACAAAATCTAAACGCAAGGTAAGCTATATGGCTAGCGTTCCTTAGCAAATATGATTTTGAGATCAAGCATATTAAAGGGAAAGAAAACAAAGTGGTTGATGCCTTAAGTAGGAATGTTGTAACCGGTTTTCTAGGTGCCATTAGCAATTATAAAACTGATTAGGAAGATAAATTGAAGGAAGGAATAAGACGGGATCACGAATATCAGAATTTAAAAGAAAAGATAATTCAGAATAAATCTAAAAATGTAATTACATATTACAGTTTTAATGAACAAGGCTTAATACTGTTTAAAAATAGACTGTATGTACCAAATATATCTAAAGTTAAGTTGAACTAATTTTAAATGAAATTCATAAAAGTCCATATTTTAGACATCGAGGGTATCAGACTCATGATTACTATGTTAAGAAAATAATACTTTTGGCCTAACATGGAAAATGAGATGGCTGAATATGGATTGGAATTTGATTAAGGTAGAACCAGAAGGATATTTTTCAGTGGAATCGAATGCTATTCTCGACAGGAGGGAATTTTTTCTCTGGAATTGCACCATTTGACATGTAAAGGTGCAGTGGAAACACCTCAATCCAGATGAAGCGACTTGAGAAATGGAGAGCAATATGCAGATGGCATATCCATATTTATTCATAGAAGACTCAAAATAACTTAAACAACATCAAGGACGATGTTGAGCTTAAGAGGGGGTGTTTGTAACATACCCAAAACTGGAAAATAAATATTTAATATTTATTTCAACAAAAATTTATGTTAAATTTTATTGTAAGGTTTATGACCAAGTGGTAAGGATGACTATAATTGAAGAATTATTTATTTTATTAATTAATAAATGGAGACACCTATTCAAGGGAGACTATTAATTGAGAGTTCATTTCCACTAGGAGGAAGGAGTAGCTGTAAAAGGATGATTGACAAATGGAAGCACTAGCATTCAATTTCTAGCTATTGCAGGAGCATAATCCCTAAAAAAGTGGTCATGTTCTCCGAGAGGGGGGAACTGAGCTCGGTGGATCATTAATTCCAAACTGACCCTAAGACCTAGCCAATCTTATATAAACCATCAAATTGAGTAGGATGCTCACCATTCATTCTGATTTCTGAGAGAATGAATTTTTTATTGCTGCAAACTTAAAAGTCAGGCACACAAAGAATTTGATCAAGTGATAGCTAAAGTGAATTGTTGATTTAAGTTTGCTGCTGAACTGAGTTACATAAGTGTCCTGTGTAGTAGAGATTTTCGACCTAGTGGTGCAGTGAACAAGCTTGAGGGTCCTAAGCAAGTTCTTTGGATGCTTTAGGAAAGATTGGGTGGAACACTCTCCCTTGGGTGTTTGTAAACTACCTCAATTTTTTCTTTTTTTAATTAGAATATACAAGGCATAAAATCATTCATAGTTCCTTTATATCTTTAATAGGTAAACAGTCTTGCCATAATAATGATAAACTTAGCCTTGTTTCTATTTTTATTTTTGTTGAAGCTAAAATTGTTTGAAAGGAAAGTAAACTTCACAGTTCAGTATCTAGTTGTTGTAGGTTTAATCATGTTTTAGTTGCGGGTTCCATGGAAGGCAGAATGCTCCATAGGGCTAATAAAAACCAAGGCTTGAAAGTTTAAGGCATAGTATTTGAAAGGGGGTGGTCACGAGGCTCCAGAGGGAGATCCACGTGGTTTACGTTCACCCTGTCATCGGCCACAGGGATGACATGCTGGAGCTGCATTCCAGGGTTGAGGGGGTTCTCGAAGGGGTGTCCAGTGTGGTGAAAGTCGACCCACAGCTGTCACTTTACAATGATTTCACTGCCGACGGTACTTGCTATGATCCCAAGGATCACGTGGGTAGAGGTGAGATGTCGCCCTTTGGAAACTGGTGCAGAATGCCTGTCATTACTATGTCCCTTAACTTTGATGTACCGATGACTCTTTGGGATAAGGGAGACTTCTTGAAGGCTCATCATTGGCTTGCTTGAGACTTGGTGTTTGGGTCTGGAAGCCCTTCGGGGTCTGGAGGATGTAACAGTGCTGCATTTTGTTTCCTGAACCCATCTTCACTCCAGGTAACAATTTTTTCAGTCACTAAGATGAATTTGGTTAAAAGCCTCATTTTTCCCTTCACTACTGACTTAACTTTACCTTTGTTTCACAGGTACTAGGTGTGGTTGGTTGGAGAAGTGTGGGAGAAAACCCAAGGCATTTTTCTGGTAAGTGGTTTTACCACCCCTTTGGTGTAATCTGTTAGCTGTGGCTTGCCCATCCTAAGGAGTGGGAAAATCTTCACAGTCTGCGATGTAAGGAATTCTGGGGGGGGGGTTTCCAAGCTTTTGTGAAAAGAAACGGTGGATGGTCTTATGAGGGTGCATGGTACCAAAGCCATGACGTGGCATACTCTATGGTATTCTTGTTTTCTCTACCATAAAATTTATAGTTTTATGAAAGGACTATGAGTCCCTTTTAATTCTGTAATGCACCCTTTTTAGGGTTTAACAACTTTAAGCCGAGAATAGTAGCTCGGCTAAGATTGTGGAACCTTTAAAGTTGCTAAGTAAAATGGGACTGTTTGTAATTTATTTCTATGAATTTTAATGGCTTTAATATACTGTCAGTGATGACACATTTTTTGTAATTCTCCATTTAAGTACTCAATGTAAAATTTACAATGCTAGCATTGGTCTGCAAATTTTGTTGTGGTTGGTTGAAGTTTCTTTTGTTGTTGGTAGTATAACCACGATTACCCAAAAGTCTGCTAATAAATATTCGATTAGGGTTCCTACCTTACCCTTCCCTTCCCTCGACCATATGATGGCTGCGTCGTCTGATGGATCTTCCACTCAAATAGAAGGAGGTCAAACCCTAGTTGACCGAGGTGAAGGGTTTTGATTGAAAGGATGCTTATTCCTATGCTCATTTGGTTTCAGGCTGAGTAAACAAGGTGAGCAAACAGGCCTTAGTGTTCCATCAGTTCCTCTTGTTTACAACCTAGGAGTCCCTCCTCCAAAGACAAACCCTCTCTGGTCGCAGTTTAACCTAGCGAATGCGACTAGGTTTTTTGTGGATGAGTTGCAGGCGTCATCTGATGTGTGTGGTTTGGTTTTAGATATTGGTTTTTGGTAGCTTCCAAACCAAGTCCCATGAAAACTAAACCTAGAAGTCTAATAGGAAAGGGGCATGCCTATAAAGCTTTCCTCGGGCCTTGGTTGTGCCCTTCCTATGGGTGAAACTCCACCGTTAAAGTAATATCAACCGTGCCAAAAAAAACTAGGGGAATGTAGATCTGTTATCATAAACAGACTACCCGATCAACCCATAAGAACATGGGTGTATGCCGAGATTTGCAAGAAGTAGCCTCAAAAGAATCAACCTTCTTTCTTTTCATTAAAAGAACCTCCACTAGGTGATTTTCGAAAGGGAAAAAAAATAACTAGATAGGATAGTCGGACTGAAATCGTGAAGGGTTAAGGCCTTTGACAGGCCTTTCATAGGATGACCTGGGTGCTGTTTATCCAATCAAAACCCAAAAAAAATAAAACTAAGTCTCGAAAGTACAATTAAATTTTTTATTCTAACTTAATACTAGACTTTATAAGAACTGAACTACGGATCTACCATAACCTAGGTATTAAGAATATCTAAGGATTATATCGTTTATCCTCCTGATAACCCAGCTAAGTGAAAAGATTATATCTATTAGCCATAAGCATGTACATAAGAAAACAACATATATTCATTCATTACATGACTTCATTTCTATCTTAGAGCATTCTATCAGATGATATTTTCTCTTAGATTATAACTAGGTTAGCTACTAATTATCATAACATAAAACTGAGATAAATGAAAGAACACATTTCAGTATACATAAGCAATCATCAACTCATACTCAAAACCTGTAGATCTGCTGCATCGACTACAGTGGAAGAAGCCATGTGCCACCCAACGATAGACTAGTATTGGCTCCTTTTCCTTCTAGTCACCCCCAAGCCAAACCTCCCAGGATACAGCAAGGACCCCTAAATTCAGAACTCAAAGAAAATATGAACAGTCACAGGACATCATGCGCAAATAGCAAACACTCTCTTAATAGAGTCCTCTTTCCTAGCATACTCAGCACCATCCTGCCTACACTGTATGCTCTCCATTTTTGTCTCTTCTTCTTTGGATCCTTTTTCTTTTCCTAGGTATTTTTCCATTAGCCCTCTCCCCTTCCTCACTAGAATTCCCAGGGCTTAATGGAATTCCCCTTTTTCCACGGATGTTTCTGTGCTGATTTTCTGCATATCTGACACTTCATTATATCCAGTCCCTGAAGTTAGCTTGTCCCTATCCTCACTGTCTCCTGCAGATTTTCTCTTTTAACCTGGATGCTTCCACTATATTCGTTGCATGAATAATATTTTATTAATCATTGTCATCAACCCCCATGGGTATTTTATTACATCAGTCCTCCCTGGACCCTTTGGCTGGGTCATAAACAACCATAATTCATCATGCATAGACAGTAATGAAAATAATAAAAAAAAAAAATAGGACATAGTCTGGGGGCATTACAGTGTTGGTCCCCTTTCTCTATAAAATTTCTAGGTTCTAACTCTAATCTGTTTAATGTCATTATTTATTTCTGTTTAGCTGAATTTCAAAGTTTTTGAGAAATTAGTGATGGAAATATGTTAATTCAATTGGAATTGAAAAATATTTATCCCCTGTATTTTTCCTCTCACCAAGCAATGGTGACGTACTCTAGTACATGAGGACATAGAATTATGTTGAATAAGTAAAATTAGATTGAATGAATAAATATGTATTATTCTGATTATAGAGTACGTGTGCAATATATAGTTATATGCAGTCCTTCCTCTAATTTAAAAAATCAATAATTATTTTATAGTTCTAAATTCAAATGTTAAAACATTTACTGTTCATAAAGAAAAATAAAAGAAATTGTAGGGTAATTGAAAGTGCAGAAAACTAAAACATCGATGTTAGATCCTACGAGTTTTTTGGATTCTAAAAGTGTTCTAGAAATATCAAGTTGAGATGATCGACGAACCTTAGCACTTATTTAAGGCTTCCAGTTGGATTTGATATTGTTCTAGAAGTAGTTTTTTTTTATAATAAGTTATAGTTTAGGGATTATCCCTTTTCCATGCAAATAATATAATAGACAAGGGTCACATAAATTTTTTAATCATAAAAAAGTCTTTATGTTTATAAACAACAGCAAACAATCTAGATAGATAGATAGATAGATAGATAGATATAACTTGGATCTTACAGTTATAAATAAATTACTGAAAATTGGAAGATTCATGGGGTTTGATTTATTTACATAGTCAAGGTTTTTAACTATGGATTAAGAAGAATAAACTAATCTGAAAATAAATCCATAATTAACATACTACCTAGTTTGATGTTTTTTCTTTATTTAAACAATATCGTAAATAAATTTGTGAAAGGTTTTTTACACAAAATACACGTGAGATCTAAACTAAAACTATTTAGGGATTTAACTTAGTTTCTTTCCTTTAAAATCCAAGTTAAATCACAAAGAAGTTTTTTATAAACAAATAACTCCCTTGATCTTGTCAAAACCCTTTTTTGTTACAACTTATAAAAGTCTTTTAAAAAGAAAAACCTGTACATACTAGGATTCATGGCCACAGCTTTGAGAAAGGAAGATTTTTCCTTAAAGTAAATTAAATACTAATACTATTTTATGACAAGCGAAATAAAACTAATAATATAGCAGAGTTTCCAAGACTCTTCGTGCAGTGAAGTGACTCCCTATTTGGATTTATCCACAACTCTCAGAGTTACAATTTAAAAATAAGAATTATTAAAGAAAAACCCACTATTATTTGAATGTATGCTAAAGAAACATCATCATCTTGTCCAAACACGATCTTCCTTAAACCCTAGAGTTTACACAGTTATTTAAAAATGATTTAAAACAGAGTTCAAAATAAAACCCTCATGGGACAGTTTAGCTTCAAGTCTATATTACTTGTACATCATTCAATTTTTTTTTTACAATAATAGACTTTTAAACCTATTATCATCCAAGACGATAACGAGGCCTCTCTTAAAAAATAGATACAAGTAAGCAATGTTGTAAGATAGAGATCTTTTATCTAAACCCTTATGGGATGGCCGTAGCAATTAAGTTTTTCAAAACCTTTAAGCATACCAAGAAACCCTCTCTCCCCAAGAGGTGTGCAAGGAAATACAAAAGTCTTTCAAGTTTCGGAGAAGGCATAGCAGTCAGTTTTTCTCCCACCTATAAAATTTACGTAGATAGAAGTTAGCCATTACCTTTGAAGAAAGAATATTGTTTAAGAAATAGGCTTTGTTTTCTAGGAAATCTGAAGTACCAAGAAGACTTACCTGTGGGACTTCCAGGAACAAAAAAAAAAGGCCAGGAAAATGATGGCTTACAATAAAACCTCACACCAAAGACAATAGATGGGTTAAATTCAGGTAACCAGGTTACTGCTCCTCCATCCTAAGTGAATAATGAAGAATGTCTCTGTACAACTGTAGTAACCAAGAGCCGAAGAGAAGGAAGTAAGAAAAAACAAGTCTTGCAACAAAACTAATTTGGAGTTGGCACAAAAAACGAAGTGCAATGAACCCTTATGGCGCACCGTCCATGCATTGCTGACAACTAGAGAGCACTCATTTCCATAGTACATAATATTCATATCAAATCCTTGATCTGTCCTTACCAAAGATATCAAGTTAAGTTGATTTTTTTTTATCAACCCAAGATATGTAATAATATCCTGATCACCACCTTTGAATTTTTTATAAAGGTTGGTATAGTATTATACCTTGTTTATTGGTTCATGCCTGCAACCAAAATGGGTGCATCCTTAGTATCTTAAGATGAAACTTTAAACAAAAAAAGTATAGTGTATAAAATATTTAGTAGAACAAATTTAAAGACCATACCAACCTTAGCTTCATTCTTGTTTTAATCCTTAGGGTTGAGTTGAGCTTCAAGGGTGTGGTCAAAGTGTCCCAATATCTGCACATAATAGACAAGGAGTTTCACGCTTTAGTCATAGAATGATTTAGTAAGACTACGAACCTTCTTTTGCATAGCCCCTAGGTTGACTCAAGCTACAACATAAATTATTTAAGACAATAGGGTAGAGCTAGTTAGTTCGTCACAAGGTAAATATTGCAGACAGAACCTCAATCAAGCTAGTCAAAAGGTTAGCTTTAAACATGTTATCATATTTACATGATAAATAGAAGCTCAAGTAGTAACAATACCCTAAATGCAATTTGGTAAAGTCATGTTAGTTACTTATAGTAAAAATAAAGAAAAAAAAATTCTACGATCTTTAGGGTTGTTACAATTTCTAGTATTGGAGGGAAAATCAAGGGCTATTTTGTTCCATATAATGTTTGTAGTTATTCATGGTTCTCCCACATCAGGATGCGCTTATAGGGTGAAGATTCTGGTTGAAATGATTCCACTTTTCATTCTTAGTTTTCTCGACATTTTAATATTCACATAGCATCTCCATTGCCTAAAGCGTAGGTCTTGAATGGGCATGCCACACATGCAATTTATTAGAACATACAAACTCGCATTAGGCTTCTTATCCAATAATTAAAGTGCTATGTTTTTTATCATGTTTTTTTATAATTTTTATCCACAATTACAATAGATGATTATATTGTAAATTTACCTTTTATCATGGATGCTTTTATAAGCATGTTGAATTCTAGGGCACTCTTGATTCTCAGGACTCATTGGGTGTTATTAGGGTTTTAATCTATCATGAAAGTATTGGTTTTGGGATTTAGTGTTATAAAGCTAAAAATATGATTTATTTTATGCATTTAAAAATCACGTTCAAGAAGCTAAGGGTGGAATCCTGAAGATATAAAAATGAGGTCCAAGAGGATATACGATTAAGTGGTTGTGAATACCCATAAAAGAGAAATAAAATTAATAAAATTTCTAGTATTTTTAAAATCCTTGAAATCATTGACATAGTTAGACTAACATTGTAAATTTAAAAATAAATCTGGACATAGTGTGCTATCTATAAGGAATTCTAATGTCAATAAAGAATGACATTAGACTATTGTAGAGTTTATCTTCCTTGAGGAATTGGAGAATCCATTTTTCCATTTAAATTTAAAAATATATTAAATTATTCATTATTGTTTTCATAAACATTTGAAATTATAAACAAATGAGATTAATAGAATGTTAAAATTGAACCCCTCAATTTGTTCGAACTTAGTACAAGACCCTAGTAGTCGAGGCTGTAGCTTTGGGTGGGGTTAGGTTCCAGAACTTGGAACTCAAAGGATGAGGTCCCTTAGGGTGCCCCCCTCAAAATTATTACTTCAAAAACTCTGAACCACATGAAAAAAAGGAGTAAACTAGTGAACCGACCATTTTCACCGATCGGACGACCGACCGCGCGTGACCGGTCATGTCCAATGTTGTCGGTCGTCCGATCGGTGCAAATGGTCGGGCAAATAGGTCTCGGCTGAAAAAAATAGAATATTAAAATTGATTAATAAATTTAACATTATAGTTATTTTATTCCACTAATTTAATATACTTTATATATACCTTAACTTATTATTATTATTCTAAATTTAATCATAATTATTTATTAAAATAAACATCATCATTGTTATGTTTTTTAATAATTTAATGACTATATAATCAATATCAATCAATATTTTTAATAAAATAAGATGTAAATAATATTATTATTTAGTTATATTGTAACCTTGATTGATTATGTATATATCATTTACTCATTGGGTGGTGTTTTTTATATGGTCAAGCCTTGTTCTATTGCTTGGGTCATCATATGATTACTATAAAAATGTCATAATTTAAATATAATTAAATTAGCTTAGTTAATTTTAGCTTAATTATCTGTTTACCTTATTTTTATAATAGAAATCCATAAATACTTTGTTCTCCAACCTTATATAATTATTATTATTGAATCTTGTATACAATTTCATTGAATAATAATTATAGAGTTTTCATCCTTTCTATTATTCATTATAATAATAATCAATAATTAGGAAATCGTGTCCCATAATCTCTATAATAATAATTATGGAACAATATATTATTTCGGAACACCATATTAACTTAATTACAAACCTACCTGCAATGTTTATTAAGAATTTAATGATCAGATTTAGGAACAACATATTAATTTCATTAGAAAACTACCAGATTTCGGAATGTAACATATTAACTTCATTACAATTCTCTCTGTGAAATTGAGGAAGAAATTCAACGTTTAACTCGGGTGGTGCGTGAACATTATTTTTCTTCGAAAGGAAACATAAGGTATTTAAATTGGATTATGCTTATCAAATCCTTCTTCTCCATAGAGAAATCGATGTAGCTTGGGTGGTTGGGAGGAATGAATGTTATCCTCCCACTCAGGTTCTACTCTTGTAAGTGACATGATGCTCTTGTGGAGCCCTTTGTAATAAATGTTGTGAATGATGAGCTGACCATACCTTGATTCAGTTTGAATATCACGTATTGGAATTTTTCGTGGAGTAGCCCTCTAACAAATGGTGAACCACATTTAAAAAGAAAAAGAAAAAGAAGAAACTCTTTAACAGAAGAGCACGGCCTTGTGGACTAAGGTCGGTGATGATAACTCAAAGTTCTTTCATCATTTCACCATTAAGAAGAGGCTTAATAATGCGATTTGGGAAGTTAAAGGGGGGATGGTAATGTGGTTTATGATAACATATCTATTTAATTGGCAGGGAAATCTCATTTCTAGGAACATTTTTCTTCCAAGGGTGACTTGTGTATCATGAACCAACTTCATTTTATTAGGAAATTTCCTTGTTTCTGCGATAAGGAGGATTGTGACATCATTGGTGGTTGTGTGTATGAATTTGTGGTTCTTGAAACCTTCAATGGATTTAAGAAAGAAAAGAGCTCAGGCCCAGACAGGTGGACTATGGAATTTTGTATTCACTTCTTCAATATGTTGGGAAGCAAGGTGGCAGCGACAGTGGAGGATACTCGTCGATCGGGAATTCTTCTAGACAATTTAAATACAACATATATCACACTTATCCCTAAGGTGGATAAGCTATCCAGTTTTAAATACTATCGGCCCATATCATTATGCAATATTCTATATAAATTGGTGACGAAGATTATCGCAGATAGAATTAAACCAGTGTTAAGTCGGGTGGTTTCTGCGGAACAACTTGGTTTATTACTGGGGAACCAAATCCTGGATGCTGTTGGATTGGTACAGGAAAGTCTCCACTCGATCCAGTTGAAAAATTTGTTTACTTTCATACTAAATCTTGATTTGGAAAAGGTGAATGACAAGATAGATTGGTATTTTCTTTGTCTTATCTTGTTACATGTAGGAATTTCTCTTGAGATCTCATCTTGTATTATGTCTTGTGTTTCCACATCTAGTTTTGTTATTCTTGTTAATGGATCCCCATATCCTTTTTTCAACGCTGCCCACGGGGTCAGACAGGGTTTTCCATTATCTCCCTACCTATTTATTTTAACCATTGAAGGGCTTAGTCATCTCTTCCTGAGAGATAAGGAGGAAGGGTGTATCAAGGGTGTTAAGGTGTCAAATGGTTACTATCTGACCCATATTTTATTCATTGATGATGTTATTATCTTTAGCAATGGCTCTATTTCTGAGTGAAGTCACATTAAGGAATTCTTAAATCCCTTCTATTTGGCTTTGGGATTAACTATCAGTGCTCGTAAGTATTCTTTCTACCATAACTACAGTGTGGGATCACTGGTGACACAAGTTGCTACTTTTTTTGCATTCAAGGTGGAACATATTGATGAAGGTTTGAAATATTTAGGTTACTATCTGAAACCTAGCTGTTATAAGAAGAAGGACTGGCACTGGCTATTGTTGAAATTTCAAAGGAAAATGGATGGTTGGACGTCATGGTGGTTAACTCTCACGGGGGAGATTAATGCTCGTCACTTTTGTTCTCCAGTCAATTATGATATTCTAGTTCTTATTGCTTCATATTTTGGAGGGAGTAACTTGCATTATCCGAAGATTTATTTTTAATTTTCGTGGCACGAAAAAAGATGGAAGTAAAATGCCATTTAGCTAGGTGGGAAAGTCTCTCTAAGCCTAAAGTATCTGGTGGCTGGGGGATTAAGAACTTGATTTTGTTTAATATATCATTGTGAGCCAAAATTTTATGGTAGGTGCTTACTAATGATGGTATGTGGGGAAGGATCATTCGATGTAAATATGTACTAGAGGCTTCCTATGGTATCGTGGTTGAGATCAGGTCAGATTCAGGTTCTGAATGGTTCGATGATTTGGAGTATTTTGTTGAGTACCCTCCCTATTATTAATCCTAGCATTAGCTGGTAGGTAGGTAGAGGCAATTAGATCTTTGTGGGAGTCGATCCGATAGTGGGTTTGGGTGATAATTATATTATTTCTAGATGCTTACTTGGGTTTCTGCAGGATAGAAACATTTTTGCACTTAATCATATTTATACTTTTGTAGGAGATCCGAGGCCCTAGTGGTTATCTTCGAGGGATCTCAGTTTATGCGGGGAATCGGCCCAAGAATGGGACAATTTCATATCTGGTCTGATTTTTGTAGGAATTACTTTGTTTGAGGACAATGACTTGATTGTTTGGGACATCAACAAAAAGTGAGGAGTCATTAGGGCGGATCTAGTCTATAAATACCTCTCTGACTCTATATTGGCTTAACATTAATATGTTTGGTTCACAAGACTGTGGAAGGGGAAGATGCCATTAAAAATAAATTGTTTTGGTTGGTTGTGCATTCAACACAAGATCCTGACATGGGATGTGTTGCAGAGACGTGGCCTTCAAGGTCTGGGTTACTCTTGTTTATGTTACCAAACATTGGAAGCAGTGAATCATGTCTTCAGGGATTGCAAATTCTTTCAACGGGTTTGGCTAAAGTTCAATGAGCAATTCCAAGTATCTATTCATTGGGATAAGATGAGCCTCGAAGAAAATATCTCGTTTTGGCTAAGGGATGTACCTCTTTCTCGATGGATTTTATTTTGGCCATCCTATGGGTTGTGTGGAGAGCTCAAAACTTTGTCCTTTTTAAACAAGTGTGGATCTATAGGTATCCTGCATGAAGGATTTACCGTGGTTGCACTCTTACGGATCCTTTCATATCAAGGAAATGATTTGTTTTATTTCCCTACCTATTCTAGCTAACCTCGTCATTATTGGGTTTTTTAATGGTGCGAAGCAGGGAGGTCTTTGCGGGGTTGGGATGGTGATAAACATCCTACGTGATTTCCCTTATATGTTAAGGATGTATATTGGTAGGGGCACGAATACGAAGGCTGAGATCTTAGTTCTTTGGGGATTGCTCATATTTGCGCATGATAAAGATTTCCACGACCTCTCGATCTTGGGGGATTCGAAGGTGATTATGGATTGGGAAAATGAGATACATCAATTACAAAATATTGAGTTATATCACTGGAAACATGAGATTAGGAAACTTGTTAGTCACTTTCAATAGATTTCTTTCAGCCACATTTATCAAGAGCTAAACTTGGCAGCTGAATGTCTTTCCAAGCAGTCAATTGGGTATGGAAATGGGGTCATGGTTTGGGAACTATTTTATGGAAATTCTAAGGTAGAAGCTTGTCAATTATGTTATATGTATGCATCATTGTGGTTTTTTGTACCTGGTAAGGGTTGTTTGTGTTTCCCTTTCAGCTCGATGATTGCGAGGGACTCGAGTACTCTTTGTATTTTTTATGGGGACCTTATGTCTGTCTTGGTTATGGTTACTATGGTTTTGTTTTGACTAGGAAACCTATATGGTCTAGTTGGACTATTGGTATTGTAAATACGACACAACTTTCTAATATATAATGTTGTCGTTTTAATGTGAAAAAACAAATATTGTATAAAACATTACAAAATCAAAAGATTTGACTATGTATAAAAGTAGAACATATTATTAAAATTTACTAAAATATATGAAAGAAAAAAACAAATTTAAAACATAATATTTAATTTTTTATAATATTTAATCAAAAATTTAAATTTTATGAAAAAATGATATCAATTGGTAGATATACAAAAACAATGGAGATTATAGGTATTTCTTATTATCTCATTAAACAATTAGAAAACAATATTTACTAATAGGAAAAGTGTAATAAAATATTAGATATAAAGAAAAGCAAGCTAAAAAAACTAAAAAACACTTTAAAGACGTATACCAGTATGAATGAATTTCAAAATTTAATTACATCGCATGAGCATTGCAAGAATATGCCAGCTATGACAGTTGTAAATGGATTTCAAAAACTAGTAAATTTGTATGTATATCCAAAATCAAACGACATAT
Organism: Pseudotsuga menziesii; assembly: GCA_001517045.1. NCBI lineage: Eukaryota > Viridiplantae > Streptophyta > Pinopsida > Pinales > Pinaceae > Pseudotsuga > Pseudotsuga menziesii. The sequence goes on from LPNX010427435.1 coordinate 25,279, forward strand.
GATTATCATTTTTAGGTGGCTAAAACAAATTCCCGCTACATTTGTGAGGTTGCGTTTCTTTCCTTTGGGAGAAGAAAACTGGTGGAAGAAAACTAGAGATGAGCTGCATTTATTTCCTGGGAGAAGAAAACCTCAGAGGAGCTTCCTTTCTTGCCTCGGAGAATAAAACTGGAGAGGAGCTACGTTTCTTGGTCGGAGAGGAGCTGTGTTTCTTGCTTGGAGCTGTTGACTTTCTTGGCTGGAGAGGAGCTGCTTTTCTTTCCTAAAGCTGTTGCATTTCTTGGCTGGAGTGGAGCTGCGTTTCTTTCCTGGAGAAAAAAATTAAAGACCAATGACATTTGTGAGGTTCGTTGGTGGAAAAAAACTAGAGAGGAGCTACATTTCTTTCCTTGGAGCAGAAAATGAAAGATCAGCAACATTTGTGAGGTTCGTTGGGGAAAGAAAACTGGAGAGGAGTGGCCATAAATGTTTGGGAGAATAAAACAAGAAAACTAGAGAGTGGAGATAAACATATTTTAGGGTTTGATGGATTTTTTTTGAGTTATTTTGGGAATGTCAATGCCCTTTATTTTCTATTATGTTTGTGGTTTCCTTTTTTTTCTTTAATTTTTATTTTGTTTATTTTGTGTTTTTTATTTTGTGGGTGTAGTTCATTTGTTTCGGTCTGCTTTGTTTTTTTGGATTTTGTTATTTGTTTGGTCCTTTGGAGTGGAGAGAGTGAAGAGGATCTAGGATTATATTGCAGAGATGGAGACGGAGATGGAGATAGAGAGGGAGATGGAAGATTATGTTGTAGATAATAGAAAAAGGAGATGGAGATGAAGGAGTATGTTGCAGAAAACTCAAAGAGGAGGTGAATATTTTGACAGATGAACAATAGTATATTAATTTAAATTAGATGACAATGTAATCCATTATAATGGTTATATATGTATTGCTGGAGCATTTCATCTTGCTATTTTTAATAACATCTTGATATGTTCAATTTTGTCTAAGAGCACAGAAAAGGCAGATGCATTTGAAAGGTGAGAAAATTCCATTAAGAGTTTTTCACATACTATGGATTTATAAGAATATATATATGGCATGTATACTAATAAAGTTGCAAATAAGCAGATCCTTTTTCTAGGGTAATTTGCTTAGATTTTGCCTTAAAAAATGGGTATCTGTTAGTTGGTTTGTTACAGATTGACCAGTAATTAAATAATTAATCCCTTAAGAGAGATCCATATTGTTGGTCAAAGGATTAAAAGAACATCGGAGTATGCATCGAATGACAGGTTAATTACTACACCTAAGTACTCCACCAATGAGAGGTTTACTTAATAACATGAATAATAGAAGGCATAATAAGCACATTTTTTGGTTTATGTTATCAATAGCAAAATCTTAGTGAATTGGATACAAATTGCATGTTCAATTTTTCTGTAGAAGAAGATGGATGTAAACTGTCAATCGATTGTTTTACAATGCATGTATTTGACATTAACGAATTGATTGGACATACTTCTTTGATATTCCCTATGAAATCTGCCACTAACAGGATTGACTCGTTTGAAGAACAACAAAAACAAAAATTTTACCCCTTTTTCACACACTATGGCATTGAGGTATAAGAGGTATTTTACAACATCTATCTGGATTTTATTCTCCATACGTCTTCTATCTGCCTTGCAGCATTTAGAATTTTAGTGTTCATCTCTTTCTCCTACTTCAAATTCGCTCGAGTCACCTTGTATGCTTCCATTCTGGATTGTATAGCGGCTAAATATTTTTGAATTTTGATTTTGTGATTATTTGGATTCTTGAAACCTTCCTTAACCCATTTATTTAAGGTAGATCACACTGATCTTAATTTTGATTCACAAATGTAACTCAGAGATCCGTAGGGTTGGAGGTTCCATTCCCTTTAGATTAAATCCACAATTTTATCATCGTTCAACCAGATTGGGTTGAATCTGAAAAGAATGGCCCCAAGATTGATTGGAGGGGATAAAATCAAAGAAATTGTCTTATGGTATGAGACTACTGAGGGGAGAGTGAGAGAGGTTGGAAGGAGGTATTTCTACAAAAAGGTGGAGCTTACCAGATATCTATCCAACCTTGCTGATACACGTCCAATTCAAGTTATTCTATTGATCCATGTGTACTTTCTATTCTTCAATGGAATGTCTAGCAGATCCAGATCCTCCATCAAGTCCTCCATCTACTCACCAAAAGGTTCCCTAACCTTTGTTCCTCCACGTTTCTCAGATTATGACTTAGTCGTATTGAAGTCCCCAGCAATGATGAGATATTTTCCACATAGATCCTCCTTTAGTTTGTTGAGATATTTCTAGAACATTGTCTTGTCCGTGTAATTTGTTGTCTCGTATACATTACAGATGTATAAATAATTTAAGTCCTCTTTTTCCTGAATTTCTGTCAATAACCAGTGATGGATTTCTCTGATTGATTTGACCAAAAATTTAAATGAGATTATGGTGGCTATTCCCCTATATGCTCCTTTGGAGCTTATGGCTTTACCTTTGCTATTTTTCCATAAAAGACATGAAAGTGACATAGCCTCCACATCTAGCATTTTTGTCTCTTGGGGTAGAAGTATATCTGGCCTCTCGGATTTTATTATCTCTTTTATTTCTTCTACTTTGCTTAAGCCTCCCAGACCCCTGCAGTTCCAAGGGACAGTTTTAAACATTTCTCAAATGATTGAGATCCTTCTCGGGATCTACGATCTCTTCTTTCCCCTCCAGAATTTTTAGGATATTGGAGGAGTTTCGTTTCCTTGAGATTTCTTTGTCTCTCTAGCTCTAACTCTCTGTTTAATTCTTTTTCTCTAAGCTAACTTTGCAACTTTCTTCCTCTAGTATTTGATTTCAAGGATAATTCATGTGATTCCTGGGATCCTTGTGAAGGTGATCATTCTGGGGAGAAACCTTGCAGTGTGACTTTGTTATGTTTTACCATCTCTTCATAGGTTCCTCCTAGTGTTATAGACCCTTCTAAAGCTTTTTTGTCCCTTTCATTTTTGGGAGACAGGGGAGGGGCACTTGTTGTTGCATGTGTTTCTTCTTCTTCTGTTTCAGCTGATATTATTTCCAAGGGTGGGATTTCTCCCTCTTCCATGAGAACTACCTGGAATTAGTTAATGATCGAGACTTATTTTCCTTCTTTAGGATTTTCCTTGCTTATCTTTGGTTGCACCTCACTTAATACTGGATGCATTTTCCTTCCCCTTTTTTTTTGCTTCCATCCTTCCTCTTGATTTTTTTCTGAGATTTCTTGAACTACCTTTGGGAATTTTTTGGTGAAGTGACCGTACTCATGGCACTTCTTGCACTTGAACAGTAGTTGTTCCTAGTATACCTTTTGCATGTGTTACCATCCTTCCATGTATAAGTTTATGACTTCTTGCATGCCTTTCTTGAGGTCTACTTCTATGTAGATCCTTGCAAAGGAAACCAAAGGGCCCTTTGGGTTTGCTTTGTCAATGTAATTGCTGAGATATTTCCCTATTGCTTGTAGATTTTCATCATTCCAACAATGCAAGGGAAGATGTGGGAGGCGAACCCAGACTAGAACCGCCAATAAGGCATCCTTTTCTCAGTCGAATGATAGGCTCCAACAGTTTATATATAAACCACAAGGACCCATGAAGTAGGGTCCTCTCCTGAATATAAGATCTCTATCAGCTTAAGCTTATCAATGTTATCATAAACTTTTCATTTAAAAAAAAAAAATTAATAAAAAATATTTCAAAAATTAATTTACATAAAAATATTCAAAATTTGTAAATGTTATTATTGTAAAAAAAATATTTTTTTTGTTAAAGTTTATCTTTGTGTGTGTGTGTATATATATATAGAGAGAGAGAGAGAGAGATGAATGAAATATTTCTCAACTTTATTGAAACACTATAATACATTTCAACCTTGTATGTGAAACCACGATTGATCCATCTTAAACCTGGATCTAGAAAGCACCGAGACAGATCCAATTTATTTACCTGTAAGTTATTTTTATCTTAAATTTTTAAATGTTTATAAAAAATTACAACTCAAACATTTTGATGCGTTTAGTGTTCGGTAAATCCGGATTTCACATGGATCTTTTAATTACTTTTCATTTAGTTTTATTATTGAGTTTTTATTATTTGATAAATTAGCCAACATGTTTTTCTCTATATTATTTTTTGTTTACACTATATAAATATATGATTCCACAATATAATTTTTATTTTATGTTGGCTAGCATAACGTGACTAACGTGACAGGATCTCCCCCATACTGGGCTGAGAGCACCTCGCTTCTCTCGATGCAATCATTATTAAATTTTAATTTTAATTTATAATTTTTACAATTTTATTATTACAAAAAATCAATAAATTTTAATAGTATATGTTGCACAACCACAAATCAATAAATTTTAATATTGTATGTTGCACAACCACAAATCAATAAATTTTAATATTGTATGTTACACAAACACAAATCAATAGATTTTAATATTATATTTTGCATCAAATGATAATTATATATAATCATTAAATTTTAATACGAATTTATAATTTTTACAATTTTATTATTACAACAAATCAATAAATTTGAATATTATATGTTGCAGAACGATAAATCAATAAATTTTAATATTGTATGTTGCATAAGTAATAAATATATTTTAACATTTTTTGTTGCTTTAAATGATAAATATGTTTTAACATTGTATGGTGTGTTAAATTGTTAATTAAGTTTTAACATAAGTTTAATTTTTATTTGGTTTGTTTTTACATTTTTTGGATTTTTTTTGTAAATTTATTGACATAACAAAATCTTTATACAAATCGAAACATTGTATGTTAAATGATGAGTAAAAATTGTAATTTTACAACTTTATTAATATAATCGTATGATTACACAACTATGGATAGTAGTTTTCCTTAACATTTGAGGACTAGAGGGATCATTACTGAAGCAGTAGCTCGAGCTTAGGGTTTGGAGTCTGCTAGGGTTTTACAGTTCTCCCATATGGCATTTGATGAGGTGGATCGAGGCCACCCTCTTCAATGATCTCCTCTAATGTAGATTATTTCATGCATTTAGTTTCCTCATAGAGCAAGAAGGTAACAAGTGGAGCCCCCCTGAAATTTGTTAAGTGGATTGAAGATGTGCCTTTTGTTGCCCTACCGCTGGAGGATACCATTCATGTTGCACTTTCATTGGAAGATCATGCTCTGATAGGGAAGTCCATTGGCCTATGGTTGTCCCTAAAATCCACAGAGAGCTGGGTCTAGAGGAATTGGAGGCCACTGATCACCCAAAACGTAGTTTCATACTCAGTGGGTTGAGGTTAATTTTTGTTTGACTTTGGATGGAAGGTAGATAAGGATATAATATTTTGAAACGAACCTTACTTTAGTGGGCACAAGGTCTATATTTGAACATATGGGCATCAAATTTTGATCCCATGATAGATATTCCTAAATCCGTCCCATTCAGGGTCAGGATTCCAAACCTGTCAATGCATTGCTGGAATCCAGAATCGCTAAAATTGATCAAAATTGAATTGGGAAGATTTATTGACATGACAAGTCCCAAAGAGAAATATGTCTGTGCTCAGATCTATTTGGAGGTGGATCTTGAAGCCATTTTACCTCAGGTTATCAAGCTTACGGTTGGAACTTGCTATAATTTTCAAAAGTTGTATTATGAACAGTTGTCATTCAAGTGTAGAGGTTGTCATGAATAAAGGCATTTTCTCTGTAACTTACCTCAAAAACAGGAAGCCCAACAAGAAAATAAAGAAGGTTAGAAATAAGTAAAGAAAATATAGTAAAATCTAAAGGGCAGGAAAGCACCAAAAAAAGAGGTGAAAAATAACATGTTGAGGAAATCATCTTCGTAAATAAATCATGTACTTCAGAAGGTCAACACGAATAGTTTTGGATCTCTGGTTAATGTAGAGAAAACTAAATCTGATAAAAACAAACAACCAGAAATAAAAGGCACCCCATCAAATCAATCTGAGAAAGAATTTGTCCCTTTGACTCATTCATATTTAGGAGCAACGGTGGTAAAGGAAGGAGAAATTTAGGAGAATTCAGAATAGGAAACTGATTCTGATGAAGAGGAAGAAGAGGAAGGGGCAATCGAGATGGTTACACGTGGTAAGAAGAAAGAAAGAGGAAGTTAAATTGTCTAAAGAATTAAGGGAGAAATCCATATACAAGGATAAGCTTCAAGGTTCTCAACAAACCTTGGGAAAACCCCTTCAAAATCCCATAAATACTTTTCAACAATGGCAATCCCAAAAAGGGATTCCCTCTTCTACCAAGAGTAAGTAATGAAGGTTCTCTCCTGGAACTGTAGAGGTCTAGGAAATAAAGTTAAGGAATATGCTATGAAAATTTGATCAGAATATCCCAACCAGACCTTTTGTTGATCCAAGAGACAAAGATGGAGAGATAACCATTTCTTCAATTAAGTGTAAATTTTTGGAAAAAAAGGAGAACTCGCAGTCAGTTCTAGGGGAGCCTCTGGAGGAATTGGAACTTTATGGGATGCTCAAAAGCATTGCACCCATTGGATTCTCACTAACCCGTTGCATAAAGTCTCTAATACCCAGGTAATTCTCTTTAATATTTAAGTCCATGTCCTTTACACTGAAAAAAAAATTTGTTGGAATCTCTTGAGGGAAGTAAGCAGCAGTTCTTCACTGGATAATGTCATTCTAGCCGACAATATAAATGTCATTCTAAATCAAGCTGAAAAAAGAGGAGGCTATTTGGTCAGAGATCCCATAAGGGAGCAAGTTTATGAGCTTACCTTAGACTGGGACCTTTCTGATGTCATCCTATCTAAGGGGAAGTTTACCTGGACTAACAAGAGGTTGGATCTAGGGCATATAGCTTCCAGACTTGATAGATTTATGATTGAAGATTCCTTTATTCTTCTTGGACTAAATTCCTCCTCTAAAATCCTACCTTTTTGTAATACACCAAGAATTATTAATTTATTATTAATTTATACAAAGATATTTTATTTTATTATTTTAATTTTTTGATAGAAAGTAAAATATAAAACAAATGTAATGGAATATCCTTTTATTAATAAACGATACTAAAGGGGACAGGAATGAAATAGTTTTTGAAGAGTGGTTGCTGACCTACAAGAGGAAAAGACAAGTGGTTGTATCTGTTGAGTGATAACTCAAGGTATAGGAGGTATCTTCCCCAAAATCAGGTCACAACTCTTTGTTGAGTGCTAAAGAGAAGAAGGCTAATAAATGACCAAGTCTTAGGAAAAACACTATATAATAGTATGTCCATTAGGAAACAGGAGGCTAGCATTGGATGGGGATTGAATTCGATAATGCAAGAGATGGCACATTAAGTGGATTTTTCTCTTGTGGTTTAGCAAATAGGCTCGGGGTTCTGAAGCAAGTGACTTGGCTACTCTAGGAGTTGGTTGGGAGGAACGACTATTCCATTGATGTTTTCCCAGCAGTGGTGCCATTTTCTTATTTTGTTGCTTATTATTGAATTTAGTTACAGTAGAATGCTTATCTTAACATTGAATTTCAGCTATATTCTCTAGCTAGGAAGCTTTACGCATCTGTATAGGACAATTATCTATTATGTTATCAAATCTAGATCTTCGTTCCAGTGTTTTATTTATACCTGTAAAATGCTAAATTAAATTATTAGTGCATCTCAGATCGGGCATCCATACCTGAGTCCAAGATTGCTTGTTATTCTTGTTCTATTGTGGATTTGAATCCCAACACTCATTTTATTTCAATTGTTCAAATATCTGTAATTTATTCCTATTAAACTATTTCTCATAATGTATTATAGGACATATCTAGTTAATTTACGGTCAAGGTAAATAGGGATAACATTATCTAGTTATTATAACAAAATTACAGTCATAACATAGAAACAATTAAGTTCAAATATTACATTCAATTACTTATTCGTGTAAAACTAAAAATCTGAAATGCTATAAGCTGGATGGTTCCCCTATCAGGTTATGAGTCACAACTTCCAGCATATTTACAATTTATTAAAATTCATCTCATAAACCTCTGTACAAATCGAGACTGTTCATATCAAGATCTTTGGGATCAATTTAAACATCTACGAATATATTAATTTTGAAAATCATCAAATAAATGATTATATCAGTTATGATAAACATAACCTATCCAACTAATCACTCAAGAATTTGTAAATCTCATTTCTCAAATATTACACTGTCAGTTAAAAACTGGAAATCAAGGTAATCAAAGCAAATCAAATTACCGTTAGCCATCACTGAATCTTCTAAGATCTATCCTAAGATCTCATTGGATAAACATATGGGTATTTAACCCATGGAAACAATAAAGTTAATACTATAGAATTCCCATTTAAAAAGAATCTAGGTATCCTTTTTAAGCAGCGAATATTACCAAACTTACTCATGGTAGTAATACCATCGAAGGATGGAAACCATTGATTAAAACAAAGAAATATACAACTACAACTACGGTATAATTCATGACAGAAGTTTCATCGAAAATGCAAAGACCCTAAGGGTCATATCAATTTAAATTATACCTTATACAGTATCAAAAACTACAAAATGCTTAACCAGCAAACATCTAAGTGTGGAAATATGGTTTGCGAAAGCTTATTTTCTAAAAAATTGAAATGAAACCTACATTCCGCAATTGCAAAAGGATAAATGTAGAAGGATAATTCATTTTTTTTAAATGCAACCCCTAATCCACAATCTGAGAAAGGATCATTGTGGAAGGGTAAATTGATGGACCTTTTTTTTAATGCAACCCACAATCTGCAATTTGCAGAATGGTAATTTGGAAAAATGTTTAAAAGTGACCTGCAATCTGCAATCCACAATTGTAGAAGGATCATTGCGTAAGGATAATTGTAGAAGGATCATTGCGGTAGGATATTTATGGAATGGTCGTTGCAGAAAAGGACATTACGGAAAGATGTCTGCAGAAAGACTAATAAACTTAGAAGACCAGGTTTGAACACGTAAATGAATTGGAGCCTAATTTTCAGAGCTAAGTTCAAAGATTGATGAAAGGTTGAATGAACAACTAAAGTCAAGAATGAGCAATGAACATTCAAAGTTTAATAATTCCATGTTACAGTTAATTGAAGAACACATGATGATATTGTTTACTTAGCAAACTTCTATGTTTCACAACCAGTCATGTAATAGTAAATTATGTTTTAGTAACATAACAAGAACTATGACCGATCCCGTTATCATCATGTAGGGACTTTATTGATGTGTATTTAGATATATGTTTTAACAATTTATTTACTTACTTATGGATTCTCTAGGTTTGTGATAGAATGGTATCAGAGCATGGTTACAACACTAGGATTGAACCAACTCAACACTAAAACTTTTAGTTAAACCAGAAAACTAATTTTATGTTATTTTTGGTTTGATTCCCTTACAAACAGGAAGAGATGGATAACTTTATTTTGTAGGAAAACTATGGTAGGCATAGGAATGTTTGCAAAAGTAGACTCTCACCCTAGAAACCCTATAAACAAGGAGGAGGGTGAAATATGGGTAAACCTTAATGAGAGTCAAACTAATAACCCATATTAACTGCAAAGAACTGTTTAAGAACTAAGGACAAAGTTAAAAATAGTTAGGGAGGATAATGAACAAATACTGAACGCTCAAGAAGAATTGAATAATATTTTACTAGTTAAAATACATAATGATGAAAAAGAGAAAAATAAGGAACCTAAACAAAATATGGAAAAAAAACTATATCTTACAAACATAAGGGAAGAAAACAGGATTTTTGCAGTCATGGGGATGAAACTTTTAGTGAGGAATCAACCAAACACTTCACAGAAAAACCACAAGATTCCAATGAAAGTAGTGATGATAATAAAAAGAAAAAGAAGAACAAATTGTATGAAGAAATCTCTGGGGAATTAAAAAAAATTAAACCACCTATGTTTAACGGTGAGATTGAGAAAGGATAAATGGCGTAAGCCTAATTGTCAGGGATGAAGAAATGCTTCCAAATCTATAATCACTATGATAAACTGAAAGCTAAAATGGTCATATATAATTTAACTAGAAAAGAGAATATATGGTGGTAGGATATAAAGAAATTAAAAGGAATAAAGGAAAGATACGTAACCTGGAAAAGTTTTAAAAAATGTTTCAAGCGAAAATACCTCTAAGAACAATACTAAGAAGAGAAGGATAAGGAATTTTATGAGTTAAGACTAGGATTTATGACCATGAAAGATCTTTGTAGTAAATTCCATAGTCTACTTCATTACGTACCATATATAATAGATGAAATACCAAAGATACAATGCTTTCTCAGTTGTTTGTGTATCATGTTTAAATAGCGGATTGAGTATGAAAATCCAAAGATGTTGGAAGAAGAAATGATAAAATCTAATTTCTGTTATGACCATAATAAAATAAAAGAGAAAGTGTACCCAATTGGAGGACTAAAAGACAATATAACTATGATCCAAGAAAGAAGAATAATAAATTCCACAAAAATACAAGGAATAATTACAAAGGGTATCAATGCAGTAACTATAAAAATTTAAACCACAAAATCCTACAGCGAAAGAAAAGAAACCTCCCACTACTTTTAATAAGAACACTGCACAGAGGGAACCCTTAAAATGTTGGGAATGAGGTGAGTCACATTGATTTAAATATTGTCCAATAAGAAAGAAAAACGTTAATGTTCACTCCATTCGGGAAGTTGTTACAGTTGGATACATGGTGAGGAGTATGCACAAAATCGACGCTCCATTGGAGAATCGAAAAGCAGACCATCAACCTTCAATGGTCGAGATTGAAGGTATGATAAAAATTAAACCCATTTCCATACTAATTGATATAGGTGTAAGCCTGAGTTATGTATCACATAGGATTGTTGAATTATGTAAATTAGTACTAGAAAAATTTCAAAAGTCATGGTTGGTACAGTTAGCCACAGGTACTAAACGTAAAGTCACTAGTTATGTTAAAGGATTCCAAATATTAATGAATGATTTCAATACGCATGTTGATCTGAATATTTTACCATTAGGTTCCTATGATATGTTGATAGGAATGGATTGGATAGAAAACCATAGAGTAATGTTGAATTGTTTTGACAAAACCTTTATATGCATAGATGATACTGGAAACACCATTAAAGTTAAAGGAATTCTGAGAAAAGTTATAATCAGAGAGATCTTTGCTCTACAAATGAAAGTATTTGTATGGAAGGGATGTAAATTATTTGTTGTTTATGTAATGGTTAATAAATATAATGATGATAAACTTAAAATATAATATATAAATATCATAAATGATTTTAAAGACATCTTTTCGGAAGAAGTCCCGAGACTACCTCTGAAAAGAGACATAGACTTTACAATCAATCGGATACCTAGAGCGATACCAAAATCGAAATATCCTTACTGAATGAACATAATAGATCTTACAGAACTCGAGTCACAATTACAAGAATTAATTGACAAGAAGTATATTCGACCTAGTGTTTCCCCTTGGAAAGTGTCGATCTTATTTGTAAGGAAGAAAGACATAACCTTGAGATTGTGTATAGACTCTCGACAACTAAATCAAATGACTATTAAAAATTGATATCCTTTACCTCGAATAGCTGATCTGTTTGATCAATTCCGTGAGGAAAAAATATTCTCTAAAATAGATGTAAGGTATGGATACCATCAGGTGCGGATTAAAGATGAAGACATCTTTAACACTTCTTTTAGGACCCATTATGCTCATTACGAATTTTTTGTAATTCCTTTTGGGTTGACAAACTCACCTGTAGACTTTATGTGCTTAATGAATAGTATTCTAAGTAACCATATGGATAGATTTGTAGTCATCTTCATCGATGACATACTGATTTACTCAAAGAATAAACAAGAACATGAAGAACATCTAAACATAATTTTGCAAGTAATAAGAGAACAACAACTGTATGCTAAGTTCAACAAATATGACTTCTTTAAAGACATGACTCAATATGTAGGACACATAGTGTCCAAGGATGTAATCTCTATCGACCCTGATAAAATTAAGGCTATCACTAAATGGCCATTTCCTAAAAATATAACAGACATAATATCATTCATGGAGATTACCGGTTATTATCAAAAGTTCATAGAAGAATTTTCTAGGATAGCCTACCCCATAACTTCACTTCAAAATAAAGCTAAAATGTTTAAGTGGACTGAAAAGTATATGGAAAGCTTTAATAAATTAAATAATATGTTAATTATTGCCCCTATCCTAAAAAATGTTGATCCTTTTAAGTATTTTTTCATATGTATTGACGCTTGTAAGGATGGATTAGGCGGGGTGTTAATACAAGAATATTATGTCACGACTTATGAATCTAGAAAACTAAAAGAACATGAAAAGAATTACGCTACACGCGACTTAGAACTTGTTGCAATTATTTAAGCATTAAAGATGTGGTGACATTACCTCCTTAGAAAAAAAATTATGTTAATTTCATATAACATAAGTTCAAAATAGTTATTTCACCAGCAAAATCTAAATGCTAGACAAGCCAGATGGTTTTCTTTCTTAAGTGAATATGACTTCGAAATAAAACACATAAAGGGAAAAATAAAACAAAGTTGTATACGCTTTGAGTCGTCACACAAGTTTACTATTTGCAAGCAACGGTTATGAATCAGATCTAAAAAATCAGATCTTAAGTGAAGAAAATTTTGATAAAGAATGCCAAATTTTAAAAGAAAAGACTACTGAAAATTAAAAGAACCAAATAAAAACATATTTTAGCCTAAATAGAAGAGGATTGTTGCTGAATAAAAATAGGATGTACATACCAAATAAAATAGAAATCAAATTAAAAGTCATGAATTAGTTACATAAACAACCTTATTCATGACATCCTAGATACCAGAAGATGATAACCATGAGCAGAAAGGACTTCTTTTGTCCTAACATGAAGAAAGAGATAGCAGAGTACTTAGCTCGTTGCATCAACTACCAACAAGTAAAGGAAGAACACCAACATGCCACAGGGTTATTACAACCACTACCCATTCCAGAATGGAAGTGGTAAATAACTAGCATGGGTTTTATAACAGGCCTACCTAAAAATTTCAGGCAACATGAATCAATTATGGTCATAGTTGATAAGTTAATTAAAGCATATCATTTTATTCCTCTAAAATATACTTATAAGGTTGTAAACATTGTAGATATTTTCAGGTTACATGTCATACAAAATGTAATAATCTTAGAGAGAGATGCAAAATTTACAGGAAATTTTTGGAAAGCTTTGTTTAAAGGGTTAAGTACACAGATGAACTTCAGTACTGCATATCATCCGCAAACGGATGGGCAGACTAAAAGAGTAAACCAAGTCCTAGAATCCATGCTAAGAATGTATGTAATGGAAAAAATAGGTAAATTTGTTAGAATAATTGACCCATAGTTACCCATATTTTACATTAATTAATCATTTTTGTCTTATTCCTAGATTCCTAGATTCCTCTCTATGCTAGTTGGATCCCACATGTTCCTAGAAGTCAATACTTGATAAATTGGGTCATGGAGCACTTTGGAATCATCCTAGAAACTATTTTAGCAAGTATGCTTTTATTCTTGGTTCCTAAAAGTGTGGTTTTTCTTTTTCTATAAGCTGCCTTGCTTTACAACAGTTTTAAGGCATAAAGGAAAAGCTAGTCTAGGGGAACTTGCCTTGTTTTTTTCCAACATCATCCTCCTTCATTTTCTCCAAAAAAAATCATGAATGATTTGTATTTCCATCACTTATTATCTTTACCACTTTCTTTAGCCAATTCATGAGCATCTTCATAGATTTGGAAAGTCTTTCTTGCACCTATGGGGGATTTGACTAGATTTAGTAAGCCTTCTTTTTACCAATTTGAATAGAAACCTAGTGCTTTAGAATATCTCATTTAATTATATATTTGAGCAGCATAATACTTCATATGGTTGGATTATGAACACTTATTCAATACAATATTAATTTATGCTCCAATTTCAGTCTCCTTTTGTATGAATTTTGCATGATTAATTAGCAATTTTGTGAGTGTAATTGATCAATCACTTGGGTTCAATTTATACATGTTATTATCACCTTTTCAGATTGATTTCTCTCCTTCCAAATTTTTATTGTAGGTTCAACATCATTGACTGGGAGCGCATTCTGCTGACTGAAGGGAACATGAGCTGAAATATGGACCAATCTGAAAGGATCATCTTGAATCCATTCAATTTAGTTGAATGGAAAGCTGGGATGGAGATATTGTTAAGAGAGAAAGGTATCTATATGGTTTCCATGGATACTAAGGCACAGTCCAATGCAGCTGCAGAAAAAATAAAATGTCACAACAGGAGGGATTGAGGCCTATGGTCTTTTGTGTCTGAGCATTTCAAGAGACCTCCTCTTTCCTCTTGACTTATTGACATATCCTAATGAGGTGTGGGAGAATATTGAATATCTTTTTGGAAATACATATGATATGAGAGGACATCAAATCGAGAATGAATTGATCTCCTTGAGTCCCGGTAGCTTTGAATCATTGCAACTCTACTTTACCAAGTTTAAGGCCCTTATTTTGCAATTAAAACAATGTGGGATTGAAAATAAGGAAGAGAAACTAGTTTTGACCATTCTCTCTAAGCTTGGTCCTGATTATTCAATGTTTTTTTTGACCTTCCATGCCACTAAATTGATAGCTCAAACCTGGAAGATGCCTAAGCTTGCTATGTTCATGGAATCCCTCACCGAGGAGCAAGATAAATTGGTGATGATGGGAATCATCAAACCTTCCAAAGACCAAGCTTTGGTTGCTAGAGATTCAAAGGTGGATTCAAAAATCAAGAAAAAATATAAAAATCCACCTGAGCAAAAGAGAGACAAGTCAAAGTATTAAGAGGAGCCCTCAAGCTCCAAGAAGAATTTCCAGAAGAAGAAGAACAAAGGAGAAATGAGAAAGTGCGCATACTACAGTAAGGGCTATCATCCTAAGAGCTCTTGTATGAAAAACAAAATTGACATGTCGACCCAACTCCTAGAGAAGAACAACATCTCCCTTCCTGATTTCTCAATGAAGAGGGAAGGAGGATCAAATTCAGAAGACAATGAGAGAGTACATGCTTTGGTTACTGGCATCTCAAGCCCACCTAGTTTCATCATTGATTCTGGAGCTTCTAGACATATGGTTTTTACAAGGAAGATATTTTCCTCTCTTGACATGTCAAAAGGTCCACCAATATTTTTGGGAGATAACTCTCTAACTGACAGTATGGGGAAGGGTAGGATTGATCTTGACCATGGTAATTTCAATAATGTGTTGTACGTTCCAGGTCTTGACTCTAATCTCTTGTTAGTGTATTAGATGACTCACATTGGGTCTCCAAATAAATTCATATTCTCCCCCAATGAAGTTGAAATCACAGATATTTCGAATGGTAAAGTCATAGAAAAAGGTGTTTTTTATCACGCTTCGAAGGAATACAGGTTTTCCCATTTTCTACCCTACTCAAACCCCTCTACTCTTCTTACTCATGCTAATGAAGCAAGCAATATTTGGCATGAAATATTTGGCCATCTTAACTACAAGTATATTTCTGATTTGAGTGAAAAAGATATGGTCATAAGGTTACCAAAGATCAAGTTTTCTAAAGGAGTCTGTCAAGGTTGTATCCTAGGAAAACACCCACAACACAAGCATGAGATAGCTAGTCATGAGAGAACCTCTGCACTCCTTGAGTTGATCCATAGTGGCATTTATGGTCCATTCCCTCATATTTCCATGAGTCAAGCCAAATATGCACTCACCTTTATAGATTACTTTTCCAGGTATTGTTGGGTTTACTCCCTAAATCATAAGCCTGAAGTTTTTGACCTTTTCAACATCTTTAGAGCCTTGGTTGAGAACCAATCTAGGAGGAAAATCAAGATCCTAAGATCTAACAATGGTGGTGACTATGTCAAGTCTAAGTTCATCCATCATTGCAATGATTTAGGTATTCATATGCAGCATTCTATTCCTTACACACCACAACAAATAGGTGTAGCTGAGAGGAAGAACAGATCACTGAAGGAGATGGCAACTTACATGATGGAGGCTAAAACTTTGCCACCAAATTTTTTGGGCCAAGGATATAAAATGTGCATCCTATATCCATAATAGGGTTCCACATAAGCTACTTTATGGTATTACTCCTTTCGAATCTTGGATTGGGCACAAGCCAGATGTGACCCATTTCAGGATTTTTGGCTCAAAGGCTTGGGCTAGAATTCCAAATGAAAAGAGGAAGGATTTGCAACCCCAAAGCCAAGAGTTCCTATTTTTTGGGTATTATGAATATTCAAAAGGGCTACAAGTTGATAAAATTTAGCACTAACAAATATTTCATTGAAAGAAGTTTTTAGTTTGAAGAAGATCCTTTAGCAGCAGTTGAAGTTGGAGAGTCCTCTTCACCACCACAGTAATTGATTGTAATTGAAGAGACTAATGAGTTTGTTGATTCTAATATTTTTAATAATGATGATTTAATTTCATATCCTAACAACCCTACAAGACCAAAGTGGGAATCAAGGATAATTCATGCAGTTGGGGAGCTATTTGGAAATCCTAGTGACACTAGGAGGACTAGATCTCAAATTGAGAGTGCTCTTTATGTGAAAGATACACTCTTTACTGAGAAGTGTTATTTGATGTTTGATTCTGATCCTCAGACATGTAAATATGCATCACATGATCCAATATGGAAAACATCCATGAAAGAATAATTCAGCTCGCTCCAGGAGAACAACACATGAGAACTGGTTGATCTTCCCCCAAGGAGAAACCTAGTGAAGTGTAAGTAGGTATTTAAAACTAATTTTTCTGCTGATGGTTCACCTTTGAATTATAAGGAAATATTTGCATCCAATTTCTACTCTCAAGTACATGGTATTGACTACAATGAGACCTTTTCACCAGTGGAAAAGATGGACTCCATAAGGCTAGCTCTAGCCATTGCAGCTTCGAAGCAATGGGAAGTACATCACATGGATGTGAAATGTGATTTTATAAATGGAGATATTAATGAACAGATTTATATGAAACAACCTGAAGGGTTTGCTTCTAATCCATATTTGGTGTGCAGGTTAAAGAAATCATTGTATGGGCTCAAGAAAGCCCCCAGGGCTTGGTATACCTAAATTGATGGCTTTCTATTGTCACTAAATTTTGTTTGATGCAAGTATGATAATAATGTCTATTTGAAGATGATTCATGGTTCTATAATGATTATTTTTCTCTATGTGTATGACCCACTGATTATAGGAAGTTCAAATAAAGAGATTTCCTCCTTGAAGGATGCAATGAACCATGCATTTTCCATGACAGATTTGGGGTTGTTGAGCCAATTCTTGGGTCTCAAAATTTCTCAATCCCAACATGGAATCAAATTCCATCAGTCCAACCATGCTTTATATTTTCTCGCCAAGTTCAGTACGAAATATTGCAAGCCAAGCAAGACTCCATTCCTTTCAGGAGTTAAGCCTGAGGAAGCAGGTTCTTCTCCTATGGTAAATATTACACTTTATAGGCATTTTATTGGGTTTTTTCTTTATCTTACACATACTCGACCTAATTTATCTTATGCAGTTAGTATGGCTTCGAGATACATGGATCAGCCTCATGAGATCCATTGGAGAGCGGCCAAGAGGATCCTAAACTTTTTTCAGGGAACAAGGACTCATGGGATTTTCTACAGAGAAAAATATGACTTAGAGCCGGTTGGATTTACTAATAGTGATTGGGCAGGTGACAAAACAAATCAAAAGTATACCTCAAGATATGTGTTCATGCTTGCAAAAGGACCAATCATCTGGTCAAGTAAGAAGTAGAGTGCCATAGCACTCTTATCTACAGAGGCAGAGCATAGAGGAGTTGTGAATGAAGCTACTCAATGTTTGTGGTTGTAGGGGATACTTGGAGAATGTGGTTTTGAATCAGAGTTTTCAACAGTAATCTATTGTGAAAATCAAAGCACCATTCAAATCTCCACTGATCCAGTTCAAAGGAAAAGAACCAAGCACATTGAGATCCATATACACTATATCAGGGAGCTTGTGCATGATGGTACCATTTCTCTACTCTACTGTGCATATTCAGAACAAGTAGCAAATATCTTCACCAAATTAATTTGTGAGAAGACCTTAAGTAATATCAAATCACTATTGGGATTTCTCATCATGTGGTGAAGTGTGATTGATAACAAGATTTCCAAAATTTTGTTTCATGTCCATGTTTAAGGGAGGATTTTCCCACTGGGATTTTGCCTCTTTCCTTAGTTGTATGGAAATGTAGTATGTAAAAGGGTGACTAAGCCTTGTTTCTAGGACCTATAATTTTCTGATATTTACTCATGAAGTCAGGATTAAGGGGGGGTTTAGAATAATCAACCCATAGTTACCCATATTTGACATTAATTAATCATTTTTATCTTATTCCTAGATTCATAGATTCCTCCCTATGTTAGTTGGCTTCCACATGTTCCTAGAAGTCAATACTTGCTAAACTGGGTCATGGAGCACTTTAGAATCATCCTAGAAACTATTTCAGCAAGTCTACTTTTATTCCTAGTTCCTAAAAGCACAGTTCTTCTTTTTTTGAAAGCTGCCATGCTTTATAGAAGTTTTAAGGCATAAAGGAAAAGCTAGTAAAGGGGAACTTGCCTTGTTTTTTTCCCACATCATCCTCCTTCTTTTTCTCCAAAAAAAATTGTGAATGAGTTTTCTTTCCATCACTTATTATCTTGACCAATTTCTTTATCCAATTTGTGAACATCTTCATATATTTGGAAAGTATTTATTGCACCGATGGGGGATTTGACTAGATTTAGTAAGCTTGCTTTATGACCAATTGAAATAGAAACCTAGTGCTTTTTAATATCTCATGTAATTATATATTTGAGAAGCCTATTACTTCATATGGTTGTCTTATGTACACTTATTCAATACAGGATTAAGTTAAGCTCCAATTTTAGTCTCCTTTTGTATGAATTTTGCATGATTGTAATTTTGTGAGTGTAATTGATCTATCACTTGGGTTCAATTTCCACAAAATGAGAAGACTAATTACATTTATTTGAATTTGTTTATAATAATAATTTTTCAAGTATCAACATGTATGAGTCCTTTTGAAATCTTGTATGGACACAAATATAATACTCCAATTTCTTGGAGCATTCCAGTTGATAGGTTAATGTTAGGACCTGAAGTGTTAAAATATGTGGAACTAATCTTGAAACAGGTGCAACAAAACTTGAAGGTTTCCCAATACATGCAGAAAAGTTATGCTAACAAAAAAATAACTCCTAGAGAGTTCCAAGTAGGTGAACATGTGTACTTAAAGGTAAAACTCAAGAAAAGCTCTTTGAGATTGGGAAAGTATTAAAAGTTGGCACACAGGTAGTGGGCCATTTGAAATTTTGGGCTAAAGTAGGGCCAGTTTCATATGAGTTATCCCTACCACCTACTGTTAACGTACATAATGTTTTTCATGTTTCCATTTTAAAGAAATATATTCATGATGTTACTCATGTGACCGATTGGAACATTATTCAGGTGGAACCCAAAAGAGAGTTTCAAGTGGGACCAGAGTGTAATCTCGACAAGAGAGAACTTTTACTTCAGAATCGTACCATCAGAAAATTCAAGGTGCAATGTAAGCACCTTAGTCCGGAAGAATCTACTTGGGAGTTGGAAAGTGATATCCATTAAGCACATCCAATCCTATTCCAAGATGAAGAAATGGAGGAACAAATCAGAAAGTTAATAACACTGAGGACGATGTTATCCTCTAAGGGGAAGTTTATGTAATACACCAAGAATTAATAATTTATTATTAATTTCTGCCAAGATATTTTATTTTGTTATTTTAAATATTGTTGACAAAAAGTAAAAAATAAAACAAATGTATACTAAAGGGGACATGAATGAAATAGATGCTGAAGAGTGTTTGCTGACCCACAAGAGGAAAAGACAAGTGGTTGTAGCTGTTGAGTGAGAACTCGAGGTGGAGGAGGCATCTTCCCCAAAATAAGGTCACAACTCTTTGTCGAGTATTAAAGAGCAGGAGGCTCATAAATGACCATGTCCTAGGAAAAATACTATATAATAGTATGTCCATTAGAAACAAGGAGGCTAGCATTGGATGGGTATTGAATCTGATAATGCAAGAGATGGCGCATTAAGTGGATTTTTATCTTGTGGTTCAGCGAACATGCTTGGGGGTTCTTGAGAAAGTGATTTGGTTGCTCTAGAATTTGGTTGAGAGGAACAACTATTCCATTTATGTTTTCCTAGCAATGGTATCAGGTTCTTATTATGTTGCTTATTATTGAATTTAGTTCTAGTAGGATGTTTTTCCTAACTTGAACTGAAACTGTATTTTCTAGGTAGGAATGTTTATGCATCTGTGTAGGACAAATATCCATGTTTCTATATTTTTATCATGTTTTTACAATGCTAGATTAATTATTTATGCTAATCTGATGGGGCATTTATACCCAAATCAAAGATTGCTAGTAATGGGTACTATTGTAATAATTAGTAAATTATGAGCATAATCATTTTATTCTTGTTCTAGTTTTTGAATATATACACTATCTTCATTTAATTAGTTTAATTTCTATAATTCTTTCTTGCCAAAGCTAATTTCTCACAAGGTTAATCCTAGGGATAAAACTATTGTCTTAAACAAACCAAGATTTAATTTAGAATATGGTTGAGAGATGAAATGCCTTAGAAGTTTTTACATTGAATACATCCTATTAAAAGAACTCTATTACAAGTACAAATTTTACAGATCAAGGTTGGTAGATCGGGATCCATCATGATCCCTGTAATTATCCTATATTTCTATATATATTATACATATTATGCATTACAAAAGGGAAATTGTTAAACATTTAATCAAAAATTATTGTACGCTATTTGTATCCCCTATCGAGTTAATCTATAGAGATATTATTAAAATTTTATTAAAACCCCTGTTCAAAACAAGATTGTTCAGATTGATATCTTTGGGATCAATTTAAACATCTAGGGATATCTTAATTTTGAAGATCATCAAATAAAGGATTATATCAGTTATGGTAAACATAACCTATCCAACTAATCAATCAAGGATTTGCAAATATCCTTTCTCAAATATTACACTATCAGTTAAAAACCGAAAATAAAGGTAATCAAAGAAAATCAAATCACCATTAGCCATCACTAAATATTCTAATATTTGTCCCAATATTGTGTTCACTAAACATACGAGTATTTAACCAAGGGAAACAATAAATGCAATACTATAGACTTCCCATTTAGAAAGAATCTAGGTATCATTTTTAAGCAACGAATCATACCAAAATTACTCATGGAAGTAAGACCAATGAAGGATGGAAACCATTGATTAAAACAAATAAATATACAAGTATAACTACGGTATAATTCATGACAGGAATCTCACCAAAAATGGAAAGACCCTCAGGGTCACATCAATATAAATTATACCTTAGACAGTATCAAAAACTACAAAATTCTTAACCAACAAACATCTAAGTGCAGAAAGACGGTTTTTGGAATCTTATTTTCTAAAAAGTTGAAAGGAAACCCGTAATATGCAATTGCAGAAGGATAAATGCCAAAGGATAATTCGATTTTTTAAATGCAACCCACAGTTTGCAATCCACAATTTGTGGAAGGGTAAATTGAAAAAAAATTAATGCAACTCGTAATCCGAAATCCACAATTTGTGGAAGGATATTTTTGGAAGGGTAATTAGGAAGAAAGTTAAAGACAACTCGCAATACGCAATACGCAATTTTCGAAGGATTATTGCGGAACGATCAGTGTGGAAGGTTATTTTTGGAATGGTCATTGCAGAATGATCATTGTGGAAAGGACATTGCAGAAATATGACTATGGAAAGACTAATAAACTTAGAAAATGAGGTTTGAACAGATAAATGAAGTAGAGCCTAATTTTCAGAGTTGAGTTCAAGGATTGAGGAAAGGTTGAATGAATAATTAAAGTCAAGAACGAGCAATGAGCCTTCAAAGTTTAATAATTCCATGTTATAGTTAATTGAAGAACACTTGATGATATTGTTTTCTTATCAAACTTCTACATTACACAACCGGTCATGTAACAGTAAAGCATGTTTTAGTATATATATATATCAATTCTCTAGGCTTGTGACACTTTGGGGGGTTTAGATCATAATCCAAGCTTGTTAGAGATTAAAAAATAACAGAACCTTGGTCCTATTCTTTTTCGATTTAGTCCTCTATGGGTCTCTCACAAATATTTCATGGGACTTGTATTTGAAACCTAGTTAACTTTTGTCTTGGTTTCACCCTTTTATGTCTGGGAAGAAAAGATGAGAAGAGTTAAAATAACTCTCAAATTGTGGGCCAAATATGTATCATCTCCTACCCAAAGTAGATCCAAAGCCCTACTAACATTAGAGGCTCATCAGCTTTCCATGGAGGCAACCCTAATTTCAAAAGAAGATTTAGAAATGGAAATAAATCCCCATCAAGATTTACATGCTACTTGTATGCAAGAAGAATATTTTTGGAGACAAAAATCAAGAAGTCTCTCGCTTAAATACCGGGACCGGAATATTGCATTTTTTCATAAACAAGAAAAGGTGAGGAAGCAATATAAGACAGCTCAATAGGATCACTCTCAAGACCAAGCTGCAGGGATGATTTTAAGGAACCATACTTATTTAAAAGTGTATAAATGTTGGTGAATATTACCAATTCTTAAAACGCCAACTATAAGATGATTGGCGACATTTTTCAAAAAATATTTTAATTTCCAAGGATTTTATATCGTTTATATAATAATTTGGTGATTTTTAGGGTTAAAAAATTTTACCCCATCAAAATTGGGTGAAACAGAGCTTCAAAAAATGCAAAATGGCGAATCTTTTTTGGGAGAAAAACATTGAAAAATAGCCCACTGGGCTAAAATTCGCCCCTAAAACTATCCTTGCCAAGCTGTCAAATATTTTGATAAAATAAAACTGGAATCATCTCATCATTTTAGTGTTATATATTATGTGGATCCTGTTACTAATCCGCCAAATACTGTGTTTTTGGATTTAGTTCCTGGGTTGGTCAAGACAAAGGATAATAATATTCTTACTCAAAGAATCATGTTAGAAGAACTAAAGTCTACAGCGGAGGACATGGAAGAATATAAAGCGCCAGGCCTACACAGATTTAGTGCAAGGTTCATTAAGGTATGTTGGGACACTGCTCATAAGGATTTACTTATAATGGTGTTAAAATATCAGCAGTGTGAAAAAATCATAGGTAGCACAAATTTAGATTTTCTAGCTCTAATCCCCAAAGAAAAAAACGTTGTTTCTTTCAACATATTTCGGCCCATCTCATTATGTAATATTGGCTACAAAATAATCACCAAAAATTATGGCTAAGATATTAAAATTCATCCTGCCTTGTATCATTTCAGAGAATCAAGGAGGTTTCATCAAAGCCAAGAAAATATGAGACAATATCATTTTGGTTCAAGAGGACATCCACTCCAACCTAAAGAATCATGAAATATGTATGTCGATGAAAATATATTTAGCTAATGCATTTGATATAGTTTGTCACTCCTTTCTTTTTTAGGTGATGTTAAGCTTTGTGTTCAATCCTAGCTTTATTCGTTGAGTCAAAGATTGTATAAGTGATCCATGGATAACTCCCCTCATCAACAAAAGAGCTGAAACCTTCTTTAAATCCTATTGACTCCTTAGGAAATGTTTCCCTCTCTCTCCCTTGTTTTATGCAATCCAAGCTTTGGTGCTTAGTATTCAACTTGAGCAAGCTAGGAAGGACTAAGAATTAATTGGCATCAGAATGGCCCATGGAACTAAAGAGATCAATCATGCACATTTTGCATATGACACTATTTTTTAGGGATTTTCCAACCATATTATATAGATAAGGTTGAAGTATGAACTGGAATCCTACTGCCAAGCATTTGGAAACAAATTAAATTTAACCAAGAGTTTGATCTATACCTAGAATATAAACCCAAGGGAGATGCATGAAATTTATCATATTTTAGGAATGGAGTAACTGTTTGGGACTCCTTTAAATATTTGGGTGTCCCAATTTTCAAAATCAATCCAAAAACATCATATTGGATCCTACTTATTGAAAATTTCAAGAAACAAATCCTTTCCTAGGGAGCGGTTTAGCTAAATTTGACAAGGAAGTTGGTTATGAAAAGGTCTGTTCTAAATAGCTTTCCTCTATTCCAATGTTCCATTTTGTTGGCTCCATATATAATTCTCTCCATTATCGAAGGTTAGTTGCGCTCCTTCCTTTGGCAAGGAGGGAAAAACAATGGTGGAAAGGAATTTTCTCTAATTAGCTGGAAGAAAAATAAATTGTCATGATTGGAGGGAGGTCTTCAGGTTAGAGATTTAAAATATAAAATTTTGTCTTTGGGAGAAAAACTTCTTTGGAATTTGATTGGAATGAATCCTTCTTGGAGTAGTCAGGTGCTTAGACACAAATAATTTTCCATACAAAGGTTACAATGTCTGGATTTTGAACCTATGGTTAGGCAAGGATCCCCTATATTATCTCTCTACAAGAAAGCCATGCCCTGTTTCAAAGAAGAAAATTTTTGGATTCCTAGTAATGGTAAGCATGTGAGAATTTGGAAGGAATCCATCTTAGGTAAGTCTCTCCTCTCCTCTCTACCAATTCTCAGAAATTATAAAATCTGATTATATAATCAAAGTTTATTCACTCTTTGGGATATTTCTAGATGGGACCCCTCTTTTCCCCATCGTTGGGTATGTTGGTCTCTATATGAATTTCCTAAAGAGCTCGAAGAAGAAAAGAGACTATTCCTTTCCCAACTAACAGGGTTAGCTCCATTGGATAGAGGATTCAAATACAAGTGAGGTTGGGGTTTCAGATCTGGGGAATATATTTATGCTCAAGGTTACAATCATTTCTCTACTTTTCCAAATGTTCCCAACAATCCTTTGATTTGGAAAAGAAATGGAATTGAAAAATCTATTGAAAATTGACATGTTTATCTGGACTCTAGTGCATGGAATAATTCTAATAGGATATAATATAGAAAGAAGAGGATTTGCAGGATCGTTTTGCTACCCACTTTGTAATGAATTTAAAGAATCCAATCAACATCTGTTTTTAAACTATCCCTTTTCCTGAAATGTTAGGGACCTTTTGGTATGTCCCTGGTTTGACAATTTAGATCTTCCAGGAAATACTCAACATATTTTTTCTAGTTGTGACCGAATGTATCAAGGGAGTTTGGAACAAAAATAAAGTCTTAAAGCCTTCTAGTTGGCGATCCCAAAAAAAAAAATTGGCATATATGGATCGAGCACAATAAAAGAATATTCAAAGATAAGGCCCATTGTCTAGAACAAATTGCTTATAAAATTCAATTATCAGTGTGAAATTTGGATGAAGGAGAGGAAAATCTTGAAACTCTTCTTGGATGGAGCTTCGAAAGGGAATCCAGGGGTGACTGGAGGGGGAGGGGTCATCATTTGCCTTGAAGGAAATATTCAATTTGAATACTATTGGGATATAAGAATTGACACAAACAAAATCGTCGAAGCTTATGGTCTTTAGAAAGGACTTAAGCAATTGAAAGCTATGTGGGTTGATGAAGCTATTGTGCTAGGAGGTTCTGGTTTAATAATCCAGGCTATGAATGGAACAAGTCATTGTCAAAACTTAAGGTTATCCAGATTGTTCAAAACAATTCATTCTATCTCAAGATCATTTCGACAACTTCAATTTTTTCATATTCTCCATGAGTTGAATTTCAAGGCGGATCAAGTAGGAAATAAGGCGATTGCATTAAACATTAACGTTCTCCATGTTAATAATCACTTTTTTCCAGCTCTTCCTCCCTAAGTGGCAAGGTCCTATGCAACTTCTTGAATGTAATTATGTCAGTAGTTGCTTGGACATGATTGTTTTGGAAACTGTTGGTATATCCATTCAGTGGTTTGTCAAGTGCTTATATAATCTAATATATAATTGTTCTTGTCTAAAAAAAAATGATTGCACAACTATAGATCAATACATTTTAATACTGTATGTTATATTAAATTATCAACAAATTGTAATATAAATTTGTGATTTTTTATTTGATTTATTTTTATACATATATATGTTTTTTTTAATTTTCAATTTTAGTAGTTTATAAATTTTAAACATTATGTATACATTTTATCCTTATATATTAAATGATCAATCAATTTTAAAATTCAATGTTTATTTCACCTCACATATATATCATTTTTAGACTTAAACTATTTTAAAAGTTTTGTTTTAAAATTAAGTTGGTTTTTTTAAATAACAAGCTTTCACACTTCAACCATGTCAAATTTTTGTTATTTCATTCACAATTTTAAAATTCAAAATTAATTTCATCTCCTAAGTATATAATTTTCATAATTTTTACACTTTTAAAATTCAATGATTATTTCACCTTAGAAATATATAATTTTCACACTTTAAAAAAGTTAACCATTTTAAAAGTTCTATTACAAAATTAAGTATTATTATTATTATTATTATTATTATTATTATTATTATTTTAAGGTAAATAAAAAGTTTCCAAACTTTAACCATATGTTAAATTCAAAAAATAGCTTTTATCTTCTAAGTAATATAATTTTCACACTTTTAAAATTCAATATTATTTTCACCTTGCAATAATATAATTTTCACATAAATTTTGTTTAAAAATACAGTTTTTTTAACTAACAAGTTTTCACAAACAACATTTTTTTTCTTTTCAAATTAATAATATAATTTAATTAATTTATATGAAATCAATGTTATCATAAACTTTGCATTTTAAAAAGGATTTTTAATAAAAAATTATTTTAAAATTAATTTACACAAAAATCTTCAAAATTTAAAATTAATATATAAATGTATAAATATATTATTTTATTGTTATGACTCGTAATGTTGTAAATGTTATTATTGTGTATATTTAATTACACACATACATGTGATATTCTATGTTACATTAAATTATTACAACATAAATTTATAAAAAATTTTAATATATATATATGGGCGCTCGCACAAAGTTGGTTCCACTTTTTAGTGCCACTTCAGAAATTGGAAACGCACTTCCGAAGTGTAAATCGAGAACGCATATGCGTTATTGATGGTACGTTCAGAATAACCCGAACACAAGGCTAAGGTTAGTAGGGAAGTATCGTGTATGCATTCTGTAAAAGTTAAATATCGCATATGCGATATGGATACAATGCTTTTTAATTAACGGGTAGTTTTTTTACATGATCTCCAAAACGTATATGCGATCGCATATGCGATTTAGTGCTCACTAAATATGTAACTTGACTGATCAATGCTTATCAAATATTAAAATATTAAATATCAAATGCATATCAAACTTGGACTGAAATATGTTAAACTTCTATAACCTTACAATGGATCCCATACCAATGGCTAAGACCTCCAAACCTATCCTTGGACCATGGTAGTGTCTATAATAATGATGATCACGAATAGTATGACTATGATGATGAGGAGGAGGATGACGACGACGATGATGATCATGATCATGATCATGATGACGATGATGATGAAAAATGATGGTGGTGATGATGATGATGATGATGACGATGATGATGATGATGAACAATGATGGTGTTGATGAGGAGGAGGAGGATGACTATGATGATGAGGATGAGGATGAGGATGAGGATGATGATAAGGATGAGGGTGATGATGATGATGATGATGATGATGATGATGAGGGTGAGAATGATGATGATGATGGTGGTGGTGGTGGTGGTCGTGGTGATGACGATGATGATGATGATGATGATGATGATGATGATGATGACAATGATGATGAGGACTATGATGGTGATGATGATGATGATGATGATGATGATAATGAGGATGGTGATGATGATGATGATGATGACTACGATGATGATGATGATGATGAACAATGATGGTGGTGATGATGATGAACAATGATGGTGATGATGAGGAGGAGGATGATGACTATGATGATGATGATGATGAGGGTGATGATGACGACGATGATGATAATGATGATGATGAACATGATGATGATGAGGAGGATGAGGGTAATCATGATGATGATGAGGATGAGGATGAGGATGAGGATGAGGATGATGAGGATGATGATGGTGATGGTGATCATGATGATGATGAGGAGGAGGAGGAGGATGGTGATGATGACGATGAAGATGATGATGGTGATGATGATGATGATGATGATGACAATGATGAACAATTATGGTGATGAGGAGGAGGAGGAGGAGGAGGAGGAGGAGGAGGATGACGACGACGATGATGACAATGATGATGAACAATGATGGTGATGATGATGAGGAGGAGGCTGATAACTATGATGATGATGATGATGATGCTGATGACCATGATGATGAGGATATGATGATGATGATGATGATAATGATGATGATGAGGATGATGAGGACAATAGTGGCGGTGATGATGATGATGATGATGATGATGATGATGATGATGATGATGATGAGGATGGTTATGATGATGATGATGATGATGATGACGATGAGGATGATGATGATGATGACGATGACAATGATGATGATGATGATGACGATGATGATGACGATGACGATGAACAATGATGGTGATGAGGAGGAGGAGGAGGATGCTAACCATGATGATGATGATCAGGATGAGGGTGATGATGATGACAATGATGACGATGACGATGAACAATGATGGTGATGAGGAGGAGGAGTAGGATGATGACCATGATGATGATGGTGAGGATGAGGGTGGTGGTGATGATGATGATGATGAGGATCATGATGATGATGATGATGACAATGACGATGAACAATGATGGTGATGATGAGGAGGGGAGGAGGATGACTATGATGATGATGATGAGGATGAGGGTGATGATGATGATGATGATGACCATGAGGATGAGGGTGGTGATGATGATGAGGATGATAATGATGATGATGATGACAACGATGACGATGATGATGAACAATGATCGTGATGATGATGACGAGGAGGATGATGACTATGATGAGGATGAGGGTGATGATGATGATGATGATGATGATGATGATGATGATGACCATGATGATGATGATGAGGATGAGGGTGATGATGATGATGATGATGACGATGATGATGATGATGATGACAATGATGACGATGACGATGAACAATGATGGTGATGATGAGGAGGATGACGCTAATGACCATGATGATGATGATGAGGATGAGGGTGATGATGATGATGATGATGAAGATGATGATGAACAATGATGGTGATGATGAGGAGGATGATGACCATGATGAGGAGGAGGAGGATGAGGGTGATGATGATGATGATGATGATGAGGATGATGACGATGATGTTGATGATGGTGATGACGATGATGATGAACAATGATGGTGATGCTGAGGAGGATGATGATGACTATGATGATGATGGTGAGGATGAGGGTGATGATCATGATGATGACCAAGATGATGATGATGAGGATGAGGGTGTTGATAGTGATGATGATGATGATGATGATGATGATGATGATGATGATGATGATGATGACGAAAATGATGAGGATGATGCACAATGATGGTGATGAGGAGGAGGAGGAGGAGGATGACTATGATGATGATGATGGTGATGATGATGATGATGATGATGATGATGACCATGATGATGATGATGATGGTGGTGATGATGATGATGAGGATGATGAGGATGAGGATGAGGATGAGGATGAGGATGAGGATGATGACGATGATAATGAGTAACAATGATGATGATGATGATGATAGGTTTAGTTGAAAATTTGCCTTCATTTTATTTTCAAGCATTTGTAATGGAATGGTGATGATGAACAATGATTATGATGAGGAGGAGGAGGATGACAATGATTATGATGAGGATGATGACTATGATGATGATCAAGATGATGAGGATGATGATGATGATGATGAAGATGACGATGATGATAAACAATGATGATGATGATGGTGGTGGTGGTGGTGGTGATGGTGATGGTGATCACAATGATGATGACGATGATGATGATCACAATGATGATGATGATGATGATCACAATGACTATGGCTATGATGATTATTATGATGATGATGACGATGATAGTAATGAGATTTTTCCTGCTTACTATAAATACTAATTACTAAATCTTGAAAACCGTTGAAATCTTTAATACACATATAAACACTCATTACAGTCATGGCTACACACTTGTTTGAATATTCCTGGTACCAGATGATTTGTTCTATTCTATGGACTGTACATTTGTAGACATCGATGAACAACCATCCACCCCTCATATCTCTCCCGTTTCCCCCCATATATCTCCCATAACCATCCCTCCCTTCCCCTTATATTTCTCCTCCCTTCATCCCCCCATATATGTTCCCTACCTTTCCCTCCCTCCCATGATTCCCTCTACACCTTCCTCTCCCTTCTTTGACTCCCCTCCCCCCCTCTTAACCAATGTAATGTTTGGCCATGAGCCACCCCATAGAACATATGGATGGAATATTGGGAGTCTAAATGGTATTATAATGGGATAAGGATGTCAATACTCTTTTTTACTCTCGTACCAAATTAGTTAAGAAAAATGTGTTATAACGCATATGCATTATAGCTTATGCATATCGCATATGCAATATTAATAATATTAATAAGCTATAATGCATATATGTTATAACGCATATGCGTTTTTTTTAAATTAAAAAAATCAACGGGAATAAGGTTTGGCATTATGTTCGGAAATAGCTTCAGACTACCGAACCTATTGGCTAGGAAAAATAAACCATGGCTATTACTTGTCTTTTAGAACTCTATCAATATGCTCAGTTTTGATGGCATGTTTTGCTATGACAGACACAATTTTTTTTATGAAAATTTAGAATATTTTAGAGTACAATCTTACGATTCAGAATATGTAATTTTTTCCTTCAAAACTATGTTTTATTTATTTATTATTATTTTTCTAAATGACACACTTCAGTTTTCAAAAATAGATACATCGATTGTTTTTTATATAACTTTTGATTTCCATCAACATTTCCCAAGAAAACTATATGGTGCACTAGACGAGAGCAAGCTCTACAATCTTATATATAGAAATCAAGGATTTCGTTAATTTTTTCCCCTAAAGTGTTGCACCCGCACATAACGTTTTCATTTCAAGCTCTTGTGAATTCAATAATTAATAATAATAAAAAATAATTCATGAAAAATTATGAATAAATAGTGTTGCACTAGGCCCATATGTCCTTTATATGTCTGCAATATTTTAGCCCAAATTGACATCATTTACCTCATATATTACTACACCTGCAAAAACATATATGTTAAGATGTGTTGAAAAATTGAAAACCTAATTTCATGGAAACTAATTTTATAATGATTTACACACATTTTGTCTACATAAATGCTATATATTATGAAAGCTGATTCAATTACCTATCTTTTGTTTTTTTACTTAATCTTCAAATAAGTTAGGGAAGTATCCCTAATTGTCACCTAAAGTCAGAGTTTCCAGGTTTTTCCAGTATTATGTGGCATCTAAAGTGTCTTTAAAGGACTCCATGATTGTGCATCAGCCCATATATATATAACAACTTTATTGCAAAAGTATATTACATTAAACTAAACAATACATTTTAACACTATATGTTAATTCAATAAGCAGGATTTAGAAAGCATCATTCAACCACTGGCCACCTCGTTACGCTTGGGATCATTTCAGAGGAATGTCATAATAATAAGTCTGGCCTATTTTGTTGCTTTGTGGATTTTAGAAAAGCTTTTGATAGAATGCCTAGAAATAACCTGTGGAATAGGATAGAGAAACTTAAGTTTTTTTTTGAGTTGAAAGCTGCCACAATAAGGTTATATGAAAATTTCATTGCCAAGTTTAAGAATAATGAGGGGTGGACAATGGATATAAATTGTAATATTGAAGTTAAAAAAGGATTCCCCCTCTCGCGTACCCTTTTTTCTCTTTTACATTGATAAGTAGTAGGAATGTGTTTAGAAGAAGCAAGTTGTGATAGTACAATCTTAGTTGAGATAGTTATCATCCTCCTACTTTATGTTGATGATGGTGTTCTTATGGAAAGGTGTCCTTCTGATATCGATAAGCAATTAAGAATTACCACCGGGTCTTCACTCAGTGAAACCATGTCATAGCGCCTTCATTCATGAGATATTAAAGAATACCGCTAATTTCACTAGATATTGATAGTTACCTACAAAAACACTTTTTTTGATCCCCTTGCCAATACATATTTCTAAATAAGAAACCCCTATTTTTACGATATATTCCTTATTTTTACTAGAAACTCCTTTCTATACCCCCGGATACCTATAAACCCCCCATACCCTACTCCATGCCCCTTTAATACCTACAATATATTGACCTTATTTTTCACAATTGAAAACCCCCCCTTTATAAATGAACGTGATAAGATATTGCTCAACAAGGTGAATCCCCTGTGAGAATTACTAATATTTTTTCTGTAACTTGGGTATGATTGTTAATATCGACAAGACAAAAAACATGATTATAAAATCTAAGAAATACACCTATGCAAATTTTATTTATGATAATAGAAATCTAGATGAAGTGACTTATTACAAGTATCTCGACATTGATTTTCATCACAAGCTCAATTGGAACTATAACATTGAGAAATAGATTAATGGAGGGTGGAATGCTTATTTTGGTCTTGAAAATAGCTGTAAATCAGCCAATCTGGTCATGCGGGATAAAAAGAAGTTTCTCTTTGAAAATCTTAGCATCCATTTTATCTTGTATGGTTGTGAAGTATGGGGGTGCAACATTTCTAGAGAATCTTGGAGAAAGATTGAGAAAATACATAAGTGGTTTATAAATTATAACCTCAAAATTAAAATCAATACAACTTATCATATTCTCCTCATAGCAGTGGGTTTTTCCCCCATCAAGATCATGGCTATGAAGAGGTACCTGATGCACAAGCATAAAATAAATAACATAGGAAATGAGAGACTTCCTAAAATTGCTTTAAACTCAAGTCAAAACCAACTACGCCTCAAGCAATGTTGGTGTAAAGATACCATGGCTTGGTTAAAGCATTGGGGCATTGATGAAAACGACATTTTGTAGAACATTGATAATGTCAAAAATATTATCACTTCTAAGTTTAAAGAGAAATTGTGGTGTGAGAAAAATTTAGAGTTTAAGAGAAAAATAAGATGTTATAAGGAGGTCATTAATTCTTAACTTGGAAGATAAGAAGTATCTCTCGATATTAACTATCTCATGTGGAAGAAAATTAATATAGCCAAGATTATATAATGAACTCTCATGAAATCCATAGAGAAACATGGCATTATTCTATTCCTAAAACTCCATGGACGGAAAGGGTTTTCCATCTTTGTGGGTATATGAGCGTTGAGGATGAAAATCACTTTATCTTAGAGTTCCTTGCTTACACCCACATTAGATCTGACTTTCATATTATTTTCTACAATAAAAACCTTTATAACCTCCTAACTTGCCAAAACTATAGTGAGCTTGGAAGCTTCTTGGAAATATTTTTTAGCACAAGAAAAAGAATTTAAAGTAAACCAAGTATTATCCTTCTTAAATTCAGTTAGACCAAAGTTGGTCATCATCGTCGTCATTGTCGCCATCGTCGTCGTCGTCGTTGTCATCATCATCATCATCACATGATCGTCATCATCAGCAACATTGGCATCGTCGTCATTATCGTCATCATCGTCATCATCATCATCATCGTCATCATCATATCATCGTCGGTGTCGTCATTATCGTTATCATCATCATCATCGTCATCATCGTCTTTGTCATTGTCATCATCGTCGTGTTGCCGCCACCGCCGTTGTCGTCGTCGTCGTCCTCCTCCTCCTCCTCCTCCTCATCATCAAATTTTGTATAATTATTATTATTTAATTTATTTTTATTTTTATTGGTTTTTATGAGGTTTTAATATAAAGTAACTAATAAAAAAACAAAGAAAATTAATTTGATTATATATGTATTATTTTATTTGTTTTATTTTCAAACATATATATATATATAAACTAGATAATGGTAAAATCACATATATCAAGTGCATGAGTAAGACAGATAGTGTATATAAATAGTGTATGTGTTTTTAGGGATTTAAAGCAAGTGCATGAGTAAGATAGATAGTGTATATAAATAGTGTGTGTGTTTTTAGGGATTTAAATCAAGTGCATGAGTAAGATAGATCGTGTATATGTTTTTAGGTATTTAAATTGGGTAAAAATTAAGATAAATGATATATGCGATGTGTAAATTATTTTTATTTTGCTTATCTATTTTTTATATTGTTTTAATATATAATTAATGTGAAATTTATTTTATTTATTTTTTAAATATAAGTTATATTTTAAAATAATATGGAAAATCAAAATAAATATGTAAATTTTATGTGTAAATTATATATATAAGTATGGTCTACAAATAGTAAAATTCTAATCGCATCAAATCTTTGTATCTTCTTTGAGGCTGCATTGCTATTTGAACGAGAATGAGCACTAGGATTTGAACGATTTGACGAAGAAGGCGGCACTACGATTTGAACGATTTGAACTCTCGTAAGATATTGAAGGTTTCTGCACATTTGAGGAGATTTTCATTCCTTCATCAAATATTTGTATCTTCTTTGAGGTCGCACTGCGATTTGAACGATGATGAGCACTGCGATTTGAGCGATTTGAACACACGCAAGATTTGAAGGGTTTCCGCAAATTTGAATAGATTTTCATTCCTTCATCAAATCATTTTATCTTCTTTGAGGCCGCACTGTGATTTGAATGAGGATGAGCACTGCGATTTGAACGATTTGACCTAGAATGCAGCACTGCGATTTGAGGCCGCATTTTGATCTCTACTATTTTTCATGGGTCGATTTTGATCTCACTCTAAAGGCGCATTTGATCTCTACTATTTTTCTTGGGTCGATTTTGATCTCACTCTAAAGGCGCATTTGATCTCTGGGCATTTGATCTCTTTTATTTGAGGAGTTTTTGAAGAACATTTGGTCTTTGCGATTTTTCATTGGCAGAATCTGATCTCTGCTATTTATCACGGATCTTCTCGATCTTCTAAATGGGGATTGGAAAGCGATCTCAAACAGTTATATCAGGTGGGCACATTTCTTTTTTTTTTAATAGTTTTTAATACATATCTACTGCTCATATATTTCTTTTTGTTTACAAGTATGAATAATCTACCAAATATTTTCAAAGGTATACCTAGCACATTTACACTACAAAGTCTTTATGAGTATATAGAGTCATTAGAGAAACGTAAAGAACAAAGAGAAGTTACGCTACAAAGAGAGTTAGAAGCCATGCTGGAAAATCCAAGATACGAACCAAACATCTCAACAAGGAGATGTTGATACTTTACTTTAGAAAGTCTTAAAATAAAGGACATCATTAAAGAACTATAAGAAAAGGTTAATAAAAATCTCACCCTAAATAGTGTGGTAGGTAAATTAGATATCAAACCCATTAAAGAGGAAATGAAAAAATTGATAGAATTAGACCATGAGCGTAACAAAATGGCCTTGAACCTTATAATTTTCAGTTTGAAAGAGGAGGTAGATGAGGATACATTAGCCAGACATAATTAAATAATATATTACAAATTGAAACAACATGTCTCACTGAAGCAACAAGGTTGGGAAAATTAACTGAGAATAAAGGAAAGGATAAAGGTGAGCTCTACTAACCACAAGTATGACATACTTAGTAAAACATCAAGTCTAAAAGGAATGAGAATATTTATAAATGAAGATCTCATTCCAGAAGATCAAGCAGAATTAAGAAAGAAGGTTCAAAAGGTAAAAGAATCTAGGAAAGAAGGAAAATGGGCAATAATCAGAAATGGAAAAGCTGTTATTTGATATAGAAACCAAAAATATAGTAATCAATAGCAATAAAACATGATCTGAATTATTTATTGGAATTGTTGGGGCTTTGGCATGGAACAAAGGCCTCAAGCTAAGTTGGATCTTAAATGAAGTTGATATTATATTGTTAGTTGAAACTTGGGAGCACAAAGAATTTAAGGTCCCTAACATAGATGGCTTTGTACTATGGTCAACTTGGAACTAGCGACCCTATCGTAGAGGTATTGGGGGTATAGCTTGTTACATTATGAATAACATCTCTCCTCATACTAGGATTTATAAAAAATACCCTTGCAACCAATATATTTGGATAGAGATTACTGAAATTAATGATAAAAAACCTACATAGAAATCTATTATTTTACCCCTATTAATTCTAACTTCTATAAGAAAACAAATTTAGATAAAAATTGCCCTTACAATGAGTTAGAGAATGATATTTCTAGCCTAGAAATGAAGTTAATATCCTCTTAATGGGTGACTTTAATTCTCGAACTTCAAGCAACTAAGCTATTCTTCTAAGCAATCATTCCAACACTAATCCTCTTTGTCTAGATGAATACCTTACTCTACCTAGCAAGTACAAAAGAAGCTCGAAAGATCTAGGGGGGAATTTGTTTGGGTCTGAGCTATTCAAGCTCTGTAGTGCTCAAGATCTCATAATTTGCAACGGTCTCAAGAAGTGGCCCAATTCTAGCCAAATGACCTGTATCCATGGGCTTGGTAGCATTATGGTAGAATATCTTATTTCTGATATCCCTTTATACAATGAAATAATAAATTTCGACATATTAAACAACCACAAGCCTGACTTAGATCATAGACATTTAATTGTAACTCTCAATTTTGTCATGAATAGAGATCCCATAGAGGATAATCCTCATATCCAAAAAAAACTTGATCTTTGATAGAAATAAAAATGATCTTTTTCTAAATGAATTAAAAATTAATTTGCTTTCCTTATTAAGTATAGACAACATAGAAGACCTCTATCATAATTTTTACTACAACCCTCTCCTATTCTACTAACTAGTTCTCAATTGAAGTTTCAAGTAATAAAAGAAATAGCAAAACCAACCCTTGGTATGATAAAGATTGTAAAAGTGTGAGGAGAGAAATTAAGGAAGCTCTTGATGAGTCTCTTAAAATTGACAAGATAAAAATATACAAAGCCCTAACTAAAAGGAAAAAAATGCAATATATTCATAAAAGAAAAGAAAAAATCTTACACCTCTCTAAGGTGGCTCCTAAGAAATTATGAAGGAAGATTTTAACTATAAAAACTAAAGATAATAATAGAATTGCTTTGCACGACTGGAATTCTTATCTTAAAAAGCTTTATGAATCCCCAAATGTCATAGATAACTTTGAAATCCTGCCCACAACAGAAGAATTTTTCTCACTAGAAGACATAGATTTTGGCGTTAAGCATATGGAAAATGGAAAAGCTAAAGGCATTGAAGGTTACTAAGAAGAAATCGTAAAAACTGGAGGTCTTGTCCTCATCCCTCACATCCACAAGCTATTCAATCAAGCAGTCAAACAAGGGTTCCCTAAACCATGGACTCAGAGCCTCATTGTTCCTATTTTTAAAAGTGGGGATACAAATAACCCCTCTAATTATCGGATAATTATGATTATCCCTCTCTTAGCCAAGTTATATGGTATTATTTTGGAAAAGAAGCTCAGCATATGGCTTGAAAGTGAAGGTAAGCGAGCTAAAGGCCAAGCAGGTTTTAGAAGCCAGCACTCAACAACAAACCACCTCGTTATGCTTAGGATCATTGTGGAGGAATTTCGTAATGATAAATCCAATATCTTTTGTTGCTTTGTGGACTTTAGAAACGAATTCGATACGGTAACTAGAAACAACCTATGGAACATATTAGAAGAGCTAAAGGTTCCTTTCATTTTGAGAGTTCTCGCAATAAGGTTATATGAGAATTTCATTGCGAAGTTTAAGAGGAATGAGGGGTGGTTGAAAGATATTAAGTGTAATATTGAAGTTAAACAAGGTTTCCCCCTCTGTCCTACCCTATTTGGCATTTACATCGATAAGCTAGAAGGTTGTTTAGAGGAAGCAGGTTATGTTGGCACGATCGTAGATGGAATAGTCATCATCCTTCTTCTCTATGGTGATGATATTGTTATTTTGGATAGGTTTCTATCTAATCTTAATAATTATCTAAGACTTCTTAAGGATTTTTTCTCTACCATGGGTATGATTGTTAATACTCACAAAACAAAAGTTATGATTATTAAATCCAAAAAGGACACTTGCACTAATTTTATGTATGACAATAGCAACTTGGAGGAAGTGTCTTCTTACAAATACTTAGGAATTAATATTCATCACAAGATCAACTAGAACTATAGCATTGAGAAAATGATTAATGGACGGTGGAAAGATTATTTTGGTATCGAAAATAATTGTAAAGAAGAAAACCTTGTGATGTGAGAT
The DNA here is from genome assembly GCA_001517045.1 of Pseudotsuga menziesii. Lineage (NCBI taxonomy): Eukaryota > Viridiplantae > Streptophyta > Pinopsida > Pinales > Pinaceae > Pseudotsuga > Pseudotsuga menziesii. The sequence continues at coordinate 63,877 of LPNX010427435.1, forward strand.
AAAAAGAAGCTCCTCTTTGAAACTTTAGTCACTCCTCTTATATTATATGGGTGTGAGGTTTGGGGTTGTAGAATCTCTAGAGAATCCTAGAGAAATATTGAGCAAATCCTGAAGCGTTTTATAATGTATAACCTCAAAATTAAAAGAAATACACCCTACCATGTTCTCCTTATAGAAGTCGGTCTTTCCCCTATTGAATGCCTTGCTATGACTAGGCTCTCATTATACAAGCAAAAAATCAATAAGATGGGAGACCATAGACTTCCTAAGCTATCTTTAAATTTTATCCAAAATCACCTAAGGCTCAAGAGAGCTTGGTATAAAGATACCAGGGCATGGTTAAACCATTGGGAGATCGACGAAACTGTTGCATTGCAAAATATTAATAACATTTAAAATATTGTTAATTATAAGTTTAAAGAGAAAATGTGGTGTGAGAAATATTTTGAGGCTAAAATAAAATTAAGATATTATAAAGAGGTCATCAACCCTACTCTAGAAGATCAAAACTATCTCTTTGTTTTAACTAGTTCAAAGAAAAAATATATATATATCCAAGATAAGAACGAACTCTCATGAGCTCCATAGTGAAACAAGTCATTGGGCAGTTCCTAAAACACCATGGGTGGAAAGGATCTACCATATCTGTCATAATATGAACATTGAGGATGAAAATCACTTCCTCTTAGAGTTCCCTGCGTACACCCATATTAGATCTCAGTTTCATAATCTTTGTTGCAATACCGACCTTCCTAGCATATTAACTTGTCAAAATTATAGTGAGCTCAGGGCGATTCTGTCCAAGCTCTTTGAACATAGAAATACAATTTAAAGACAAACTAAATAATTCGCTTCTTTAGACCCGATAAACCAAAGTTTGGTCTCAAAACACGTTAACCATCATCATCATCATCATCATATATTATTACCTAGTTTACAACTAGATATTTAAGTTTTATGTGAAAATTATATATATATATATATATAATTTAATTTGAATTTACTTACATGTTTTTAGGATGTTCTAACATAAAGTAATTAATAAAAACAAATAAAAAAAATTAATTTCAATATATATAGTTTTAAAATTTGTGTAAATAATTAAAAATAAGTAAAATTGTTTTTGCAATATTTCATTTTATGATTACATTATGTGTTTTTTATAATGATTGATTTGTTTTTGAATATTTGTATAGCGTAGAGGGTTAAATATTAAATCAAATCAAATTAAAACTTTGTATATAATTATATAATAGTGTATTTTATAAGCGATCTATTTTGAAATGTAATATGGTTAGTTAAAATTTGTAAAAATCAAAATAAATATTTTTTAATGTATTTTTATTAGAACTATTTGTAAATAGCATGTTTGTATTAAATATTTGTAAATAGCATGTTTATATTAAATTTTTATAGTTTTTGTTGTAATATGAATCATTTTCATAATTTTGATCTAATAGGAATCCTTTTTATTTTTGAATATTATAATTAGTTAAAATTTGAAAACAAAAAACAAAATAAATATTTTTGAATATGTATTTATTAGAGCTATTAAAAAAATAAATAAATAAAATAAAATTATATATATATATATATATATATATATATATATATATATATATTAGATTCCACTTTTATAATCTTTACATGCTCATAATCTTTGCTACAAATCTAATCTCTTATTATTTTAATAGTCCAATTTATGATGACCTAATCTATGGTGATGTGACCTAAAAACATAAGTGATAATTATGCATTTTTTATTTTATCTTATTTTTAAATATATTATTTAAACATATAATGTGGTGTAATGTCCCTCTTATATACGCCTAAGTAATTGATGATTGTGAATGTATGTTGTACTTATTCTTTTGGTGAGGAGCTCAAGGCCAAGGCCCCACCAGTAAAAATGATGAAAATAATACAGTCTAAGTTCCAAGCTATAGGCTTAGGACAAGAACACAGCTTAACGACGGAAATTGAACCTATGAGGGCAAAAGAGTGTGGTTAGGGATTCCTATTTATTGCCATAATTAGCCCAACTAAACTACCATTGGCCTAGCCTTTAGCTATAAGTATGATTTAGATATGAGGAGGATTACCATATTATTGACTACGGTGAGGATGGAGGTTATCTTGAACTTAAATTTGTTTACAGTAACTACATACTCATCATTGCCCTTCATAACTAAAAGGTTGAACCATTTTCTTTGTGTAAAAAAGATGATTCATGTTATGCGAACCTAAGAGCCTAAGTACTCTAGCGCTTAATTCCACCTCACATTAACCAGGAGTATTGGAGGGAAGACGAGTTGTATATTATATATATATAAGAGCATTATATATAATAGCCGAACACACATGGTGAAAGGATTTTCATGTATATATAAAGAACATTTTATATATATATATATATATTGGAGCCTTATTTTATACATATATAATTGGAGATTTTGTGGGGAAAGCAGTTATGAATTACATATAGATAGATCATATATTTGATTATCAAATTTCCTTGAATAGTAGGCAATGCTTGTGGAAACCATTACTTAATTTATGAGGCGTTATTTACTTCACTCAATTGATATTTACTGGAGAGACGTTGATTATAAAAGATTTCATTTTACCGTGATTTACAATTGCCGGTTTTGGGGGGGGGCGTTACCAGGAAATCATAATCATTGATTTATGGAGCCTCTAGGGTTGTCAGGAGGATGTATATTTAGCTGCTGAAGGGAAGAAAAGGGGGAAAGGATCCCAATGCTTGAACCCATGACCGAGATCAAATTTCCTCTCTGATCGTATCTTGAGGGCAAGGAATCTTCCTCGCCAATAAGGATACCATATTTAATGCAAGTAATTACCAGGCGTCTCTGCACCTCGTGCGGGGAATATACTTTTCCTTTCAACATTTATTGAAGGCATTAGAGGAAATTTGGGGTCTAAAATGGGCCTTATAAGAAAACGTGCCAAAATAAGTTTTTGTGAGTTGGAATTCAACAACCAATAGAATTTCAATAAAATAAGTCAACCATAATGGTTGAATTGACATATTTGTCATTAAAAAAAACTACTTTTTTTGTTCGTATTTTTGACATATCTCATTGTGTTTTTACTCAAATTATGATCAGGAGAGCTCGTTGGATGCAGAATTTGATTCCGTATCCAATGAGTACCCACACTGCATACTTTTGATGGACCCTGCCACCCCAAAAACAAGAAATACCTGAAAAAACATGATGATGATGTCATCATCATGTTTTTTCAGGTATTTCTTATTTTTGGGGTAGCAGGGTCCATCAAAAGTATGCAGTGTGGGTACTCGTTGGAGGCGGAATCAAATTCTACATCCAACAAGCTCTCCCGATCGAAATTTGAGTAAAAACACAGGGAGATATGTCGAAAATACGAACACAAAAAGTAGTTTTTTTCTTTCTTCCTCCAAAATTAATCAATATTATTTTATTATTTTAACTATTATTTTATTATTTTCCTTAGGAGGCCCATTTTAGACCCCAAAATTCCTCTAATGAGTATAAAGTAGTTTCTATAAAAGAAGAGCAGTTTCCTTTTGCGGGGAAGATACACATGGAGGAGATCTCGACGTTTTTCTGTGAAGAGTGAGCTATTCATTCTGAGGAAGATCCTCTGCGTTTGATATAAAGGAAGCAAGCCATGCATTGGGGGGGGCGGGGGGGGGCGGGTGAGTGGGGTCTACGTTCTGAAGAGGAAGGACCCTTCATTTACAAGTGCCTAACATCTGCGTTTCAATGGAAGATCCCTGTGCCTCTTGGGAAAGTTCTTTGCCATGTGTTTTGGGGAAGGATCCGACGATTTTTTGTTGTGCCGGAGGCTTTGTATCCAAGATAGAATGGTGCGCCTAGCATGATCTGGGTTTCCTTTTTTCTGCATTAGAAGATGAGGGAGAAGTCGAATACATCTTGATCAGAAAACAGTATGCTTCTGCCATTTTGGGAGCTCGCTTTGTTTTGCTTTTTCTGTTGGGAGTAGTGTCTTCATTTAAAAAAAAAAAAAAAAAAACATCCTCGATTTTGCTCTAATCACTGTGTGTGTTTGGGTTGAGGGAATGATCCACATTCTGTTCTTGTCCATGATTCGACTAGAGAATAGGGTCAGAATTTTAAATCAAATACTCGATTATGAAAATATATATATATATGTATGTATCGGATCATGATTTTCGCTTGGTCATTTTACCTTCTTATGAAGGATTAAACAACCGATTAGCAAGGACTACAATTCTCCTAATCCCTCCTTAATCGACCAGATCTAGGGAATAAATACAAAACCAATGGGAGGGATAAATGAATGAATTCATGTTATAAAATCTCACGGATTTGATTACTAAATTATCTGTCGAAACATGAGAGACATAACATAATTGTATCAGTTAATAGGCAGGTGTTGAGTTGTATTTCTAGTGGCTGTTGCTCCTGCCACTTGTATGGACAAGCCCAAAAAGGGAATTGAGTTTACAGTCAGACGCGTGCAAAGGTGGAACTCACCGCTTTCTTTTACAATATTGCTGGATATTTTGGCCTAATTGTCTTTCGCCCAGTTAAAATTTATTGCACCTATTTTTTATCAAGTGTAAAGCTAGCAGTAAAAGAAATGTGCAATAAAAGATTGGATCACCTGGTTTGTATCATATGTTTTTTAGGAAATTGGGTTGATCGAATGGTATGTGGTGAGAAAGTTTCATTAAAGAGTGGTTGTTTTTTAAGAGTATTTGTTTTCTAAGTTCTTGACTAAGGAGATTATAATAAAAAGTGAATAATAGTATGGGTTTGAAGAGTTATGTTTTTACTAGTATGATAAGATTTTGATGGCTTTAGAGCTTCCGATCCCTCTTTAGGCTACCGGCGTTCTTCTCGCTACGTTATTGATAGGATATGTATGCATGTTTATACGTTGGACTGGGGGATGCAATGACATTGTAAGCTATGTAGTATAATAAATCTGTGTAGTGTCAGTGATATAAAGATGTTTTCTTCTCGTTGTAAATATTATTTTTCCTGGGTAGGCTCCATAAGTCCAAGTGTAGTTGTACTTCACATTTAGGGACTTCAGGTAAAAGAAGTCAGGAAACAAGCATTGTTGCGGTTGTAATCTGGTTATTTTGAATAGACATTAAACAGTATGATAGTTTTGGTGGACATAGCCCATGGATTGGATGAACCATGTACATTTGGTGTCCTTCTTGTTGTGTCTAAATGTTTATTTTTCTCCTTGTATTGATTTGTGTACTTGTAATTATTGTTTTGCACCCTAGTCATTTTCTAATGGTATCATAAGGAGTTTGGTCAACACATGAGTATTGTTTTAATAGCACTTTGAGGACGAAATGATTGTGGACTATACCTCCTAAGCTGTGAAGAATAATTTTAGAATTTCATTAAGATATTGTCATCAACACCGCTAGTAGATTGTTTATTAAAGATTGAAATGATATGTTATTGATATAAATGGAAGTATACATATTGTGTTTCATTAGTTAGAAATAAACAATGAATAGACTTGTACATAGAGCAACTGTGATTAATGGCATGGTAGGTCTATAACTTGGCACCTTCAACAATGGATACTTTTGGGTAAAGATAAATAGTGATCACTTAGAGACCCATATCAAAACGTTTCAAAGTCAAGGTATGTTGAAACGTGTTCTAAAGGAAATTTGGGTCAATTAATAAGTATCCCTCTATTGCGAGGAAAAGATAGTTACATAGAACTCAAATTCTTAATATGTATGGTTTTTAGAGTTTATGTTATTATTAGCATTCATAGTACAAATGAAGATACATCCTATTATAGTTACAAGGTAAAGCTTCCATTGAAAGGCTTTAGACTCTTGGAAAGATGAAAATATGTGAAAGGTTTCACTTTAGATTATGGTTGCATATAAATATATGTGCCATGAATAATTAAAAATACTGCAGACTTATCTTGATAGTTAGACTGAACTCTACAGGAATGTTTTCAAAGTTGGCATTTGGGTGCGATTGTACCAAAGATACAAGTAGTTTCATTGGAATTTTGTTTTGTTCATTTAGGGATGTTACATATGGTATTAGAGCCAGAGTGACAACACTCGGGCCTATTTGGGTTCAACATGTAGTTAGGACGCATGAAGTTGGATAGCTCTAACCAATCGATTGTATTTATTTTTGGATGCATGACACCTATGAACGAGGGGGATAAGTTGTCCGAGTGAGCCTCCAAAGATCGAAAGAGGTAACAAAGAGGATCAAAGAAAACGTCATGGAAGAAGGTATAACAAAATTAATTCTTTCGTCAAAGCCAAGTGACTCACGACCAGATTCTTATTTTTGATCACATGGAAGTTTGGTCTGCCTGAGCATCGCAGACCAATTGTGTATAATCATGGATTTCTGTGATACTGCAAACCAAACCCGAGGGATAATGAAGGAAGGATGACTTTTGTAGGAATTGAAGCACGGAATTAAGTTGATGAAAAAGTTGTTTGATTGTTTGAACAGTATGATTCAACTTCATGTACTAGAACTTTAGGTGTATTTATTTGTATGTTATTATGTAATTACAGGGGCTTCTGTAGCATTGTACAAATATGTTTTTTTTTTATTTTACACTTCTGAAGAGGAATAGGAATTGGCTAAGGGACTGTGAGCACGAAGGTTCAAGAATGATCAGAATATATAACAATTACTCGAGAAACATCGAAGTAGTTCGAATCATCAAAATTTATGGATCCATGTCCCTTGGATATAAAAACTCCACTTCTTAACACTTTTAACTAGTCTATATGCATTATGCCTCATGTTTACCGGGGTAGCCTTTAAATGATCAAATGTCATGTCTTGGTTGGCTCTCTGTTGTACAGACGTTATGCAGGGCATTGAACTCATTCCAGATTCTATGGTGCTTTATGTATTCTCTGTAAGTGATTTGTTATAAGTTATAACTTTAGCACCAATTATGAAGGTAACCTTGGCGCTTTGTTTTGCAATTTGAAAACTTAAAGAACAAGGTTGTCAGTGCAAAATTATCCTTAAAAGTAGTTCCAGTCTTTTTCTAAACTGTTTTGATCAAGGAAAATGATATGATCCCAGTTTGATTTTTGTATCTCCTGCTGTAAACAAACTTTTATAGTTAGGAATGTTTTCCATCCCTAATCAAACTGAGAGACTATAGTTGGTTGTTGTCTTATGTATAGTTGGATAATTTACATTCTTAGATGCAAGGTAAATAGCATGTGCTAACAACAGACACTACTAGTGTCGACTTGTGTCCTTTTTCACAATTTATTTTTACAGTATGTTGCGAACCTATATATTATTTTTTGTGTCAAAGGCACTTTAAAGGAAATTTCTCAGGCATCATTAGAAAACTCTTGTCATTAAAGCATGTCATGATTTGTTGGTTGTTTTTTCTTATTAGTTGGTAATTGGCTAATTGTTGATTTGGTATTGATGTTATAGCTCTCTTGTTACAATGCATCCTTTTGTTTCCCAACAATGCTCTGTATTAAGGCACTTCAATGGAAATTTCCCATGCATCAACTGATCAAATTCTTGTCATGAAAGCATGTCTTGAGTTGCTGTCTATTTTTGCATATTAATTGGTCAGTTGTAAAGAATGCTTTACAATATTTGCATATGTAATGATACACGTAATTGTTTGATTTTCCTTCCATCTAAGTCATATTTGGATTTGATACCTGAAAAATTCCTTTGGACATAATAATGGTTGATGCCCAATCTCTGTAACGCATTGTGTTGGCTTGAATAGATCCAAAAATGTTTCCGTTGAAATTACTGGTAAAACATCGGACTTGTTGTAACTCTGATAACGTGGCAAGGAGTCCAAATTCTGCTAAAGCATTGATTTGGGTTGGGGTATATCTAACGAACTTTTGATGGCATTTATATGATGCATGTTCTTAACTCATGATCTAGATGGATCTAAAGAGAAAAATCATCTCTGAATTATTTTGTTAGCTGAGTCATTTTGAATGCCAAAGGATAGAATAAGATCTTTACTTTAAAATCATTATAGATCTCTTCCTTAATGATCGAATTGCAGATCTAAAAGTCCGCGTGTTGGGAAATTGCTATTAACATTTGAAAATGATAAATGAATGAACGATGTATAATGTTATGGACTAACTTTGCAGGTTATGTGTGAGACACCACCAATTGAAATGGACTATTTGTTTCAAAAATTCACTAGCTTAAATAAGGAAGCTAAACCACTCAAGAACAAGTGTTGTTTTATTTCATTATCTTATTAAAAAATTTCATATTTCAAGGTTTCTATGAACCAAGGTTTAACTATGGATTGTGGTGTTATGTACTAACATTGCAGGGCCTTACGATGATTCTGACCATCTCACGAGCAACATAAGACATGGATTCTAAATCCACTTGTAACTAAGTGGTGGTTTATTCTGAATGAATTATAAGATTATGTGAACCATGAATGATGGTAAGGGTACAATCACTACAACTTAGGAAATGTTGATTAATTAATGAAAAATTATGTTTATTGTTAGGTATAACTCCCGATTCGATTATTCTATTCATGGCTAAGCATTCATTTATACATTCATGTGACGGTTTGTTTAACCTTCCGTCCAGCCTTTTCGGCTTCCAACTATTCCTATTTTATTTATTTACAATATTATAATCCCTAACGGATTATATTCTAACAATCCCCCTCTTAATCCGAAGGGGTGTTCGTAATTCCGAGCATGTTTCTGAACCTTTCAAACTTTTCTCGTCCAAGCGCTTTGGTGAAGATGTCTGCAACTTGATCATTTGTGGAACAATGTCGAAGATGGACTGTCTTGGCCTCTACATGATGTCGAATCAAATGATACTTTGTGTTGATGTGTTTGGTTCGATCATGGAATCTAGGATTCTTAGCCAGCTTGATTGAAGAAGTATTGTCGACCAACAATGGAGTGGAGTTCTCTTGTTTTTCTTGCAAATCTTCAAGTATCTTCCTGAGCCACACTATTTCTTTTGTTGCTTCAGCTGCAGCCACATATTCTACTTCTGTTGTTGAATCTGCTGGAACTGACTGTTTGCGAGATCTCCATGAAACAGCTGCTGATCCAAGACTCATAGTGTATCCAGAAGTTGATACTCATGTCTCCTTATCACCATCAAAGTCTGAGTCTGAGTACCCAATAAGTTTGAAGTCATCCACTTTAGAGTACTTGAGTTCTACGTCTTGAGTCCCCTTCAAGTATCTTAGAACCCTCTTTGCAGCTGACCAGTGTCCTTCACAAGGTTTATGCATGAACCTTGAAAGTATGCCAACAACATAAGAAATATCTGGTCTAGTTGTTGTTAGGTAGATAAGACTTCCTACAAGTTGTCGATACTTGGTCGCATCTTCAAATTCTTTTCCTTCGCTTGATGTGAGCTTCATTTTCTGTTCCATTGGAGTAGATATAGGATTGTAATCTGTCATGTAAAATCTGTTTAGTAGTTCTCCAACATATTTTTTCTGAGATAGGAATATGTACTTAGGATGTTGAGTGACTTCAATTCCTAAGTAATAGTGGAGATGTCCCATATCTGTCATTTCAAAGATCTTTTTCAAATCTTTCTTTATGGATGATATATAGCTCTCATTGTTCCCTGTCATCAAAAGATCATCTACATACACCACAAGATACACAACAAATCTTCCAACTTTCTTTATAAACAGTGTTGCATCATCAAGATCAAAATGTTCGAAATTTAACTTGAAAAGATGCTCGGTTAACTTTTCGTACCATGCGCGAGGTGCTTGTTTTAGGCCATACAAGGATTTGACAAGATTGCATACCTTTTGTTCTTTTCCTTTCACAACA
>LPNX010427435.1:86743-101989 GCA_001517045.1 Pseudotsuga menziesii
AAGATCCAAGTAGACTAGATAAAAAGCGATCAGGTCAAAAATGATCAGTTGAACACATGACGAGGAGGATCAAGAAACCCCTCTCACCCTCAAGTGGAATGCACAGTCGTGAATAAATCCCATGCAAATGACAACCCAATTGAAAAAAATAAAATCTACCCAAATCAAGAAAGAACCAGTAAGGAAGCGGATCATGACACACCAGAAAGCTTGGGGCCCATAGAAGAGCAAGAAAACCCTGAAACTGCATCAAAAGGAAAAATCAACAAGAAAACCCGAAGAATAAACATATGCATTTCGATCTTTGGTACCAAGCCAAGGATGTGCCAAGGATCGAGCTTCCCCCAAACTGAAAAAACACATGTATTCAATTCATAAATGAACATGTGATTATCTACAAATTCATAGGCATTTGACCAACTGAAAGGGCCCTAATATATTGGATCAACAATAGGTGGAATACCAAAGCTCATTTTGATCTCCAATTGGGATCCAAAGGTTTATTCACATTGATCTTCTCTGATCTTAAGGAAAAGGAATAAATCATGGAAGGAGGCCAATACTTCTACAATTTAGTGGGCTTCTTTCTAAGAAACTGGGTTGAGAGATACAACCCAAAAAGAGAAGACTTCACATGGGAACCTGTATGGATTAGGTTATACTCACTACCTCAGGACTATTGGTATGTAGAAACTTTGAGCGACATCGAAAACACCCTGGGAAATTTTTTCAAAATATTGGATCAAATGTCGATGAGAAAATACACCTCATATGCAATAATATGTGTCTACATGCACATATCAAAATCCCTACTAGATTCAATATTTCGGGTGCAAGAGGATGTGGAATGGATCCAACAACTTGATTATGGACATGTTCCCTTTAGATGGAAATTTCATGAGCATGGGAAGATATACAAAGATTTTCCTCTCAATGGACAATGACCAATTGTTATGCAAGAGGATAATAACAAATATGGATTTTAAAAAAACCCAACAAGGAAACACCAAGGTCGCAAAACCCCTATGATCAAATCGATGGAGATCCCAACTAGCAACAATTTTGAAGTATTAAAATCTTAACATGATCAAGATATGGAACCATCTGAGGAAGACATTCCCTCCTCAAAAAAGAAGAATGATGAAGTCCCTGTTGAACCACTTGCTTTGTCATATCAGACCATGAAACCTCTCTCAAAGGAAAAATACAAGGGAAATATTGAAGCCAACAATCCCATCAATGTTGCATGAGTGACGTAGAAATTGGGGAATTGGATCTAAAAGCTCTGGAGGAAGCATGCAAAAAGAAAGTCTTCAAATCTATATCACCTAACAAAAATCAACCGCTAACAAATTCCCTTCATAAATCCAATGTGAAATATGATCTAGGTATACAGAATGTCCACCAAAATATTTGAGGAAAGCCATGAAGTAAATTAAGAAATGAGGAAAGAAATTAGAACTACATAGGCTAAAAATTTTAGGAACCAATTTAGTTGAGTCTTGGAAATACGCCCATCTAACAAAGCTCTTCCAAACTAATCTATAGTTTCCTCGTGAAATTGATCTCTTGGAATATCAGAGGCATAGATAGCCCCTCCAAGTATAGAATGTTACGCTGGAGAATTCTCCAAGACAAACTGACTGTTATATTTGTACATGAAACTAAATGTAAAGGAAATCTTCTGGAAACCCTTCTAAAAAGGATTTGGAAAGGAAGCATTGTTATTGTTGTGGATGTTGAGGGAGCTTCAAGAGGCTTGGACATCTCCTGGAACCCCTTGTAAATCACCATTCAGGACTCCTTTTCAACTAAAAAACCATATCGACCTCCTATCACCTGATGGGAACAAACTACAGGGGGCATTTGCTGAATTTTTATGGTCCTTAAACACTAAAGTCAAAAGTTGTCCTACTGGATTATCTAGAGAGGACTATGCAAATGAACACCTCTCATTCTTGGATCATAGGAGGTGACTTCAACATGATAACCTCTCTAAGGGAGGAAGAAGGAGTTCAACACATCCTCTCGCAAGAGGACCTGATATTTAAAGAATTCATGGATAATTGTAATATGGTGGATGTCGAAACCCCCAATAGTCTCTTCACTTGGAATAATATGAGGGGGGAGGGGAAAAAGAAAATTTCCTCTAGATTGGACATGTTTATGGTCTCTAGAACCATTGTAACTTCAGCATGATTGATCTAAGTCACTATTCTTTCATCAGTTCGTTCTGACCATTGGCCTATCTATCTCATTTAGAACAACAACGATACTTCATCAAGATGTCCTTTCAGTTTTGAAATTTTCTAGATCACTCATCCTAGTTTTCTAAACACATTGCAAAATTGGTGATCTGATATGTAGGTCATTGTAAGATCTAAAATGAATATCTTTCAACAAAAACTCAAACTTCTCAAGGCCCATTTGAAGAAATGAAACAGGGACACGTTTGGAAACATCTTTCACTCTAAATCTCACCTGGAAAAAGAAATAGAGGAGTAGAAAGAGAGAATTGCATCACTAAAGAAAGGACGGAGGAAAAGAATCCCTATGAAATGTCACTCTTTTCCCAGTTAGAGGAGAAATACAATCAAGAGGAAATCCTCTGAAAATAAAATTCCAAGGTCTCCTAGCTGAAAGAGGGAGAAAGAAACACTACATTCTTCCATATATCTACCATCCAACATCAAATTCATAATAGGATCGCTAGGCTCAAGTCTAAAATGGAAGAGAAGATTGAAACCAGGGAAGATATAGAGAAAGAAATCACCACCTTCTACAAAAATATCCTCTTTGAGATGGAAAACCAGATATTGGAGGCCATTTCCAAAGTCCTAGAGATGATCCCCTCTCTAATCACAGAGAATCACAACAAAGAAGTAATGCGACCCATTAAAGAAAAGTAAGTGGAATATGCCATCACATAAATGCAAAAGGACAAATCTCCTGGCCCAGATGGCTTTACGTTCAATTTCTTTCACTTCTGATGGCACTTCCTAAAAATGGAGATCTATGACCCTATGGAAGAGTCACACCAGAAGAACCAAGTCTTACCTGCCCTCAATTCCACCTTCCTCACCTTAATACTCAAAGCAGAAAATGCCACCATGCATGGTAAGTTCCACCCTATTGTTATATGCAATGTCATATACAAACTCATTTCCAAGGTTATTGTTAATCACCTCAAACCATTACTCCCAATTCTCATTTCCCTTGAGAAAACTGGTTATGTTTAAGGAAGAAAAATTCTTTATGGGGTCATTCTTTCCCACGAAGTAATAAATTCTCTTAAATCTCTCAAAAATCCTAGTATTCTTTTCGAAATCAGGCTCTCAAATCCTTTTGACAAATTAAACTGGCGGTACATTGAACAAATTCTTCTTGTTTTTGGCTTCTGTCACTCTTAGACTGGATGGGTTCTTTCTCTCATATCCACCCCCCTCTTCTCCATTATAATCAATGGCTCCCCCTCCACCTCGTTCACCCCTTCGAGAGGAATTAGCTGAAAAGGGGATCCTATCTCCCCCTTCCTTTTCATTCTCATGGTAGAGGGTATCGGTAGAATGTTAAAGCAAAATATTTCCAGGCATGCTTTAAGAGGCCTATCCAGTCATGACAACCCTCTAATCTCTCGTCAACAATTTGTTGATGACAATCTCCTTATGGGGAACCCCTATGTTCAATAATCTCACTCTATACATGAAACCCTTAAAACATTCTCCAAATCCTCCAGTACCACCATCAAGAAGGACCAATCCCATATCTACTTCTTCAACATGGATGCCATCACTCAGAAATATTTCAAGATTTTTGGGTTCACCATCTCCACCTTAACCTCTAAGTATTTAGGGGATCCCCTAATCTCTGATGCTCTCAATAACTCCTCTTGGAGAGATATTCTGGACAAACTGGTTAGAAAACTTTATTCTTGGACCTACCATTCCGTTAACCTAACTGGTGGGCTCATCCTAGTTAAATCCATTCTTCAATCCATGTTTCTCTCTATCTTCTATTTTTTAGCTACTCCTCAATGGGTTTTAAAAGCTATATGAGCCCTTCAACACGCCTTTCTCTAGGGGGGACAAGAACCATCCCAATTGGGCCCTGGTAAAATGGGACATTGTATTCCTACCTAAGTTTGTCAGAGGCCTCAAACTCAGGGATTAGTAACAAAATTATGAGTGCTAATATTTGGTGGAATTGGGTCTCTTGCAACACCAAACTGTTGTCTCAACTTTGGAATCTCAAGTATGTTGAAGGATGGGACACAAAGGATCTCATAAGGCTATCCCTTAACCCTATGGGATCTCTAATTTGGAATAATTCCAACCAACAAAAAGACATCATCCAGAAACACAACATCTAGTAGTTTAAGGACGGATCCATCGCGCACTTCTGGAATGACTCTAGCAAACAAACTCTTAGTCTTTTCAGCATCTTTCATAACTAGGAGATGCAACTATGTTTTCAAAACAATAATCATACTTCTATTTCTGACTTCTAGATCTCCAACCCCTCCTCTAGCTTCTACACTTGGATATATCTGCATAGATGGATGTAAATATCCATGTACAACCTTCGCTCGATCCTAAAATATCTCAAGAATCATAAAACAAAGAAAGCTACTGGAAAAGACATCCTCAAATGGGGGCATGAACCCAAAGGCACATTCACCATGAAGGAATCCTATTGGAAAAAAATATGGAGCCTCAAAACCTAGTCGAAGATCCACACCTTACTTTGGTTCTTAAGACATAAAATAACCTTGACATGGGAAAACATAACGAAGAGAGGTTTCACAGTACCATCCCAATGTGTCATGTGCTACAAGTAGGAGGAAAATATATATCATATTTTTTATATTTTTCCTTTGGCCAAATTGCTCTAGGACAAAGTATAAAATTTGTGGCATAGATCGCAGAGAACTCATGGAAATAGCCAACAATATGGACAGATGAAATGATCACTCCTTTCAAAACCACCTTATCAATATACTTTGGTAGCTCATCCCTGGATTTCTTCTTTAGAAAATATGGAGAGAAATAAATCACCGCATTTTCAATGTCCACTCACGCCCACCACAGTTGATATGGAGCACCTTCCATCAACATCTCCTAGAAACCATCTCTCTCCATCCTTGTATGAAGGAGGATATTACTTTTGACCCTGTCAAATCCATCATTGTAACATACCCATACCCCATAATGCAGATAAATTAAAAATTTTACTTCAAGAACACTTGTTCTCCATCAACACACAGGGCATGGACATCAACACACACTTCAAATCTCATTCCCAAGCTTAGAAACCACAGTAACAGTCATTCTACCCTTGTTTGATCCTTTATGCAACTAGAAACAACTTTCTGCACTGAACCTATCCCTTCCGCAGTATGTGTTCCATACTTTCACACTTTTGCCTTTCCGCCCTCGAAAATCGAAAATCGGAATTATAAAGTTCAACGAAAAATACTTAATATCTCTTCTTCCTTCCACCTTCTTCTTTCCACCTTCCGCACTAGTAAATCAGAAATCAGAAGCATAATGTCCAACAGGAACATTTAACGACCCTTCTGCCTTCCGCCTTCCGCACCTCGAAACTCAGAAATCATAAACTTAAGCGTGACGGAGCATTTAACGACTCTTCCTCATTCCACCTTCCACCTTCTGCTTTTTGCACTACGGAACTGGAAACTTGGAAACATAACATGTCACGAAGTTCTTCAACCATAGTTCCTCCTTCCCAACCTCCAATGCAGAACTCGGGAATTGGAAGACCAACTCTTACCTTAACCTTTTTTTGGTTTTCCACCTCCCACCTTTCTCCTTCTGTAGACCGATTCCAGGGTGTGGAAATCCCACTTCCTGCCTTATATTTTCTCCTAATTTCCTCCTTATGTCTTCCTCCTTACGTAGGTGCATCTCGAAAGTCGGAAATCGCACAGTATGCTTTGATAAAACATCTTTCTCTAGTATCTCGCATTGCACCTTCTGCTACAGATCCCAAGGTGCAGAAACACTTAGTCAGCTACAACTGACTCTTTAACCAGGATTTTCTTTCCTCCAATGACTTCAAAAAAAATGCATAAACATACAAGGCATAACAAGCAAATCCAGGGACATTCATACACAAATGAACCTCTACTTAATCGTCTACAAGCATTCAATATGAACATATAAATTCATCATATTCATAAGCATTCTACATAACCAGTATAGTCATCCATAAGAAAATACATTGCATAAATAGAATAACAGAGATACTTTTCTTGATGATTAAGCTGTCCTGCAACTAGCTATGTCATTGCAACATTCCACCCAACCATAGGCTAGTGTGTTCATTAATATCTCAACACAATTGTCACCCCTGAGTTGGGTATGATTTCCACATGGGACTAGGGAACAACAGACTCACACACAGCCATACCAAAGCACACAGTCAAGTCAACACCCAGTTGGGTTTATCAGACTATCTAGCCAAGATCACACTAAGTTGGGTTTATCAGGCCATAGGATTCCAAGCCAAACAATGTTGGGTTTATCATATTGTTCATAGTTAATCCAACAATCAGTTTAAGGACCAGCCAAACCAACAAATGGGTTTACCAGGCTACCATCCAAGCCATCATTCAAGTTGGGTTTATCATGCCGCAACTTTCTAGGAAAACAATGTTGGGTTTATCAGGATTACTCAGCAAAGCCAATAAATAGTTGGGTTTATTAGACTGTTCATAGTCAAGACAATTTCCAAAATAAGGACCATCCAAGCCACAAATGGATTTATCAGGCATCCATCCAAGCCATCATTCACAGTGGTTTTCTTAGGCTTTCCTGCCAAATATTGCAAATGGACAAACACAACAAGACACAACCAATCCAATATCCAATTGGTTTTATCAGGCTGCTAAGGAAGTCAAAACGAAGAATGACTAAGCTAGTGGTGCATTCAAGAGCTAGGGACACCTTCACTAGGTCTATCTGATCTGGGATCCACATTACCTACATACCCAACACAAGGAAGAATCCCCTTCTCTTTTCTACAATCCCTCGAGCTATGCCTTCTATTCTAGTGCTCTTCGAGGCATGCAATGAGGATTTACTATCCACTCTTAACATTTCCTGAGGTTCCTCTCTACACTAGGTTTATCAAGCCTATTCCTCTTCTCTTCCACTCCTCAAACTTGCATACAGTTCAGACCGAAAACAAATGGTGCACAACACAGCAACCATAGTCTAACATTGCAAAACAAACTTACACTCACTCTGTGACAAAGGAGACCACTGAACCTCTATGCGACTGAGGATGGATAAATACCAAGTGAACAACCTATAACAAAACATGATTCTTCTAGCAAGATGAACACACAGTGCGCATGAACAGAAAAACAACTCTCCCCCCGCAAGCTTCACAAATAGTGTGAATGAACCCAACATTCCTTAGGGATGAGGGAATGAGCACACATTCCCATGTGGGTTTACTTGATGCATAAGCAAGAACATGGCCTCCTAGGTTGCAGACCTGTGGACTTGTAGGCTCGCTCAATCAAGCCATCAGACTGCCATGCCTTGCTCTACCTGAGGCATTAACTGCCTCAATCGAATTCTGGAAGAAATTAATGATTGAGGATAGGGGACAAAAGGTAGTTTAGGATACATGGGTTTCCCCACTGACATCTGGTCACACCCTATTCGATCAAGGGGTTTTACTAACTCCCCCACCCTATCCCATGTGGAATCATGCCCCCATCTCTTTCACATTGCAATTCCATAGCTAGTGGTATTTTATTAATTTTCATATTTACATGATATATCAAAATATATACTCTTCTTGACTTAGCAGGTGCCATCACCATAGGTATCAACCTTGATCACCTATACAAAACACCAGATTAATGACATGTTCTTGGCCTTGATCTCCATGTTATGATATCAATGCAATATATACATCATGTACAATTTAATACCAAGGGATCAAAACCAAGGTATTACATTCCCTTCCCCCTTACAACAACACCATCCTCAATGCTTTACAATTTGAACAAAAATTCTACACTGGCACTATCTCAGTGATCTACAAAATTGAACAAAGATGTATGTGTCAATCACATGGAATCCTCCATCTCCCATGTAGCCTCTTCAAGACTGTAGTGCTCCCATTGCACCTTTACCTGTCCTATGGCTCAATTCCAGAGCATGGTGACCTTCTTGTCGAGGATGTGCAATGGCTTGGTTCGAAACTCTCCCTTGGGTTCCACCTGAATCACATCCCAATCAATCACATGTTTAGGATCATGTACATATTTCTTAAGCAAAGAAACATGAAAAACATTATGGAACCTAGTGCTAGCAGGAAATGCAAGTCTATATGTAACTAGCCCTATTCTTTCAAGCACTTCAAATGGCCCACAATATCTAGGTGACAGCTTGGCAAAGCTTCCAAGTTTCAAAGAACTCTTGTTTTCCCTCACTCTCAGGTAAACATGATCCCCAACACTGAATTCTCTGTCCACCCAATGTTTATTTGCATATATTTTTTTTCTATCCTGGGTCCATCTCCTTGAGAAATTTTGGACCAAGCACAATCTTGTCCATTGGATTATGCCATGTCATAGGTGTCCTACACCTTCTTCCATAGAAGGATTCATAGGGACTCATCCCCAAGGTTGCTTGTTGCCCATTATTATAATACAACTCTACCAAGTGTAGGTAATCCTCCTGTTATAGCCCAAAATGACACATCTTTGCCTATGACCACTTTCCCATGATTTCGTCGCATGTCGACACTTCATGAAAGTCATTGAAATTCACTGAAAAAACACATAACTTGGAGGACCCATATCTTGATTTTTGTAACTCCATTTGACCTCATCTCTACACCATTGGAAAAATTTTTCCGTTAGCTAAACCTTTCCAAAAGACACCAAAGTCTAAAAATTCCTAGAAATACCCTAAAAATGAGTTTTTTATGTACGCGAGTTTCCTTAAGGAAACCCGCGTTTCCCGCGTACGTACGCAACTTGCTCTATATAATAATCAAGTACGCCTTAAATACATGACTTTTTGCATTGCAACCCACATATACCTCCTCATGTACACAACTGTTGTCTCTGCAACCCGTGTATGCCTCCTGAAAAGGTCAAAAAAATACGTATTTTGAATTTCGGGTAGTTTGGGTAGTTATGCAATTGACTCCTTCAGTTGTAACTACTTTTTCTTCGACCCTAACTCTTCATTAAGCATATAAATAGAGGTAGGGAGGTCCATGAGAGGAGAATTGAATCTTTGCATTGTTATCCTAGAGGATTTGGAACTCTCTTTGCCCACACCTTTTCCCTACAAGCTTTCTCCTTGTGTTGTAGAGCTTGGAGGCTGAGTTCCTTGGAGAAGAGAAGCAGCAGAACTAGATCAAGGTTTTGTGAGGTGCCGAACTTGAACAGAAGGTATACTTGTACTTGTTTTCAAGATTAATAAAGATGTGATGCCCTTCTTCTTCCCAAATCATTTTTCAATGTGTGATTGAATCTATGTTTATGATTAGATGTTGATGTTAATCATATTATTATTTCATGTTTATTTGATTATCATTTCTTTATATGTATTCATAATGGTTTGAGGAAGGTATAATTTGTTTTGCAGGTCCCTTGGAGCAAGAGGGGCAAGAAGAGGATTGAAGAGATGCTTGGATCAACCTTCATTTGGCTAAGGTATGAACCATTCTAATCTCTGAATCTTGCTTATATATACTTGCCTAACCATTTGCATCCACCTTTCAAGCCTAATACATTGATGGACTCTTAAACCCTAGCCATAGGAAACTTTCCTTTACAACAGAACTGGCAACTTTGCTGGGGAGAACCTTGTCTGTTTGGGGTTTCTTCGTATTTCTTTCAGTCTTTTGCAAGGTTTCAGGTCTTTCTTGCCACTTAGGAACACTTTATCAGTCTGATAGAACATCTCCTCTGCCTTCCTAAGGCATTTTTTGACCTTTTTTGGGATTTTTCCACCCATACGCAAGTTGTAGACTGAACAGTCGTGTGTCTGGTTTGGTACACGCGACTTTCTATATTGTCAACCTGCATACGATACGTGACTTGTCAGTAATAAAACCCGCATGTGCTTGTACACTCGACTTGTTGTACTGTCAACCCACATATGACACATGACCTGTCAGTTGTACAACCCGTGTGTGCCCCTAAAATAGTGTTTTTCCTCATTTTGTGGTTTTTTCTGCTGTTGTGGGCTATTTGGTAGGTCTTTTGGTGTCCACTACAGGTGCATGACTCCAGGGAGTTAGTGTCATCCATTTTGGTTGTTATTTATCTATGTGGTAAGCCTTTTTATAGCAATAGAGTTTCTCTTTGCTCATTCTCCCTACCCCCTTTGCTTTGTTTGTCTTTTGGCGTATGTTTCTAGTCAGCCTATGTCAGTGATCTTTGTCTGAGTTCAGAAGCTTGTTGGTGTTGGTTTCCTTCTTCTTTTTTTGGTTAAAATTCACCATGCCAAAATAGTTGACTTGTCTTTTATTCAAGCCTTCCTTCCAAGTAGGGTTTATACTGACTTTAGGGCATTCTAGAGTTTGTCTGGTGGTTGTATAATAGAGTTCCTTTTGCTTTGTTCTTGTTATCTGCATACTTTTGTTTGTAGGTAGTTTTTCTTCTGCATTTATAAAAGAAAAATAAAAAAACACATGTTTGCTTTATATGCATGTAGATTAGGTTTTTAGGCTAAATTGCATGGCATATCATTGTTTTTGGAAAAAAAAAATTGTTCTTTTGTGGCTTTCAAGTTTCTATTTGAAAAGGGAAGAGAATAGTTTTTGCTTTTTGCATTTCATTTCTCTTTGCTTAGTCATTTGGTTTCAATTTTGAGTCAAAATACCACATAAGTTTCACGCCATTTACCCTCTGACTAAAAACAACCCTTAAAATAAACGATATAATTTAAAAATTATTAGTAAGTTTTATTTTATAGGGTCATACACCAACTAGCTCAGGCTAGACTTGTGGATTAGGGAGTTTTAACTCTCCACAAGTATTAAATTTTAGACGTAGTTGTCCAATCACTAGGTAAATCCTTTTTTATGTTGATTTTATCTGGGAAGCTCCTCTCAAATGGGAGTTAAGCACAAGGCCGTGTGGAGGCTTGGACTGAGGAGACAACCCTCTCATTCCTTGTCAAAGCGTATACCAAGGTTTTTGTGCATCTAGGGATTCTGTCTTAAATAGGGTTTCGGGATTTGCTACCCTACCCATGCGTACAAACCAGGCTTGCGACTATCCCCCCAGAATATCAATATAGTTAAGGTAGCCTTTAGTCTCTTTGACATCTAGGGTTCATACACAGGTACACCGGAAGGCTATTTCTGGTTGAACTTGGACGGGCTTGGAAGGTAACCCCAATAGAAGGTGTGGGAGGGTGGTGGGTGATTCCTCCGCTTATGCCTAAGAACATCTATAGGGATGCCAAGTAACTGTCTATCATATTTCTTTTGGAAAGCATGCCTTATACATGTTTGTCTATTTGGCTTTAGGAATTTTTTAGTGAGTGTTGTGTGGTCTGTCTGTACTTAGTCTGCCTTCAGGTGTGTGCTTGGTACTTTTGGTTTCCTGTTGACCTCAAACTTTGTCTCCTTGTTTGAAACTATGTCTAACACCCCTTTGAACACCAACAAAGAGATCCCCATGCTGGGAACTCCTTATACTATTCCTCTCATGGGGAATGATGGTGTTCCCTTGATGGCCACCCTAAATCTACCTGGATTCACCCTATGGCTACCAATGCGGTTGTTTTCCACTCCAACCATCCTAAATGCTCCTGATTCTTCACCAGTAAGCTCCTTATATCAAGGGCATCAAAACACTGCTTTCCCTTCACCTATATTTGATTCTCAGCCTCCTTCTACCTCATGCGGTGAAAGTACTAATACTAGTAACCGACAGTCTAAAAGGAGTAAAAGAACAAGGAATAGGAAGAAGGCACATAAGAAAGGAGGCACCCATTCAACCTTGGTAGGTCAAGTTGAACCTCACCACCCAGCCTCTATAGTTCATGCTGGGGGAACCTATCCAACCTCTGCAGGTCATGTTGGATCTAAGCACTCAACCTCTGCAAGTCAAGTTGATCCTCACCATCCAGCCTCTATTGATCATGCTGGTGGGATCCTTCCAACCTTTCCAAGTCACGTTGGATCCAGTCACTCAGCCTCTGTAGTTCATGCTGAGGGAACCCATTCAACCTCTGATGTTCAAGTTGAACCTCCCCATCCAACCTCTGCAAGTCATGTTGGATCCATCCACCCAGCCTCTGTGGTTCATGCTGGGGGCACACACTCAACTGCTGCAAAGCATGTTGATCCTAACCATTCAGCCTCTGTTTTTCATGCTAGTGGTGCTCATCCAACCTCTGCAAGTCATGTTGGACCCAATCTCTCAGCCTTTGCAAGTCATGTTGGACCCAATCTATCAGCCTCTGTGGTTCATGCTGAAGACAATTCGTCAACCACCGCGAGTCATGTTGACACTGTTGAAAATGCTACCCATTCAAAACACGAACCCAAGTTTCCTTGTAAGCTTTGTGAGGGAGACCACCTTACTTATAAATTCCCTTCTATCGTAGAGGTGTGAAGAGTTTGGTTTCATGGTCATCCCATTTTTGAACATCTTGAAGTCTCTCAACAACCAACTTCTCTTGGTCGGGTTGGACCAAGTCACCTAGCCTCTGTAGTTCATGCTGGGGGCAAACTCTTATCCTCTGTAGGTCATGCTGAGAGAAAATAGTCATCCACTGCTAGTCATGTTGACACCATTGAGAAAAATGGTCATTCAAAGTGCAAACTTAAGTTCCCTTGTAATATATGCGAGGGAGATCATCTTACTCACCAGTTCCCTGCTATCGTAGAGGTGTGAAGAGTGTGGTCTGAGACTCAAAAATTTACTTCTCTTGAACAACCTATAGTTTCTCAACAACCTACTCAACCTTTAGTTGATGAAGTGGTCGAACCAATATCATATTTGGTCAATCCCACTCTTCGTTCAGAGAGTGATCCTAATGTGATTGAACCAATGTCACATTTGGTCAATCCCACTCTCCCTTCGGAGAGTGACTTTCATGAAGCGATTGAATTAGTTCCATTGTTGATCAATCCCACTCTTCATTTGGAGAGTGAAGTGTCTGCTAGTCACATTTTCTTCACTGCCAGTTCAGAACTTACTGAACAAGGGGGCACTGAAATTGCTTCGGATCAACCCCCACCAAGCTCTTGGATTAATTCCTTTGATTGGGATAGTCTAGTTGAGCCATGCCTTCCTTCTAATGCACCTTTCGAGATAAAGGTGAAAGTTGAACCATACACAACTGCTCATTGTATTGTTGATGAAGGAGCCTCAGTTAGAATATTGTCTGCTCATGCTTGGCGAGGCATGGGATCTCCCAGCCTTTTGTCGACTGCTAGTTAGTTACTGGAATTTGATAGGAGAACTTGTATATACTTGGGAATTCTTTCTCAAACACCTGTTACTTTGGGTGGGAAGACCGTCTTAGTTGACTTCATGGTGATAGAAGACCCCTTGGACTTTAATATGCTCCTAGGATGTGAGTATGTCTATGCCATGCAAGCTATGGTGTCAACATTCTTTCATGTGATGTACTTTAATCATGGCGAAGAAATTGCCACTATCGATCAGTTGGATTTTCTTTATCTGTCTCCTGACTCAACTAGATACCAGGTCTTTCCTTTATCGATTCCTAGTGTTTCTATAGACACTCCCCCACCATAGGTGAGATATGTGGACTCATGTCCTTTGTGTTAAATTAATACTGAGAAACAGCCTCTGTTTTCATGCTTACCTTCTCGGGACTTGGTCCCAGCAATTGACCAGGTGAGTCATCCTATACAGACTATGGAGCCTGCTCTCCACTCTGTTGATCCATTTGAAAGTTTAGACATGTGCCCTATCTCGAGTGATCTCCTTCCTTCGGATGAAGTCATCCTAGAGTCTTTAATACAGTCTAACCTTCTTTTGGATGTTGGTTCAGTTGTGACTAAGTCTAACCCTGATTTTCTTAGTAAGCTTGATCTTTTTATTGATCGATATCCTTCTATTGGTCTTGTTGAGTCTTCGAACTCTTCCTTTGATCAACAAGTTAGTGATCCTAATGAGTTTGATTTTTCTTATGAATTTTTCAACTCCTGTGATACTGAGTTTGTTCCTACCGACTCTATCTCCCTTGTTGATTTTTTCTTTTCTTCTGAGGTTTATCTTACTGATTATAAACCCTCAAGCCTTGGTGCTATAGAATATTCTTCAATTGATTCTACCTTGACTTTACCTTTTATAGAAGATAGAAAAGTCACATGTGTTTCTGCTAAAGTGACCTGCATCAAATCGTTTCTTCTGAATATGATCCTGATGTTGTTGCTTCTTGGATATGGGATTCTTAGTTGGATTCACAATCATTTACTAGTCTCGTCTTGTTGTTCAAGATGTAACTGCAATTGCATGTGCCCTGCTCATGCTTATGAGCCTGATGCCGGCTTCCATGCTTTTAGCTATTTGTATAAGCCCTCATCTTTGTTCTCATCGTCGCTAAGCCTTGTATCATTTTGCCTTTGCAACTTGACACCTTTCACCTTGAGGAGACATTCCTCGAGTGTCCTTATCTTGCTCACTTTCCTTGCATTATGCATAGGTTTGTTCCTTGTGCTTGGAACTATTTTCTCCTGCCTATGACACTCGTCTCCTCGCATTTAGAGTATTCTTTCTGCTCTCCTTGGAGCTCATTAAAAACTGTAACGAGGCCATGAGTTGACTTTTTCAGACTCATTAAAACTTCATGGGAAAGATATTGAGTTTCTTTAGGCCTAGGTCTGACTCCTTGAAATAGACCTGACTGCCGAGTAAACTTGTCCATTCAGGATCGTTAAGAATATGTGAATGGGAATCCACATGGGTGGTAGGTTATCGCTTTCTCAGACCATGTGGAATAATACAAGAAAGGAACACTGTCTTTTCTACGGAATTGAGAAGAGTATTCTCAGGCATGGGTTTATCGCTTTTCCGGACCTGAGGGACTAAACTTACAGAAAAGGAACCCCTAGTATGAGCTTAGTTTTCTCTTTTTCATGCTCTGGACCAAGGCATGAAAAATATTCTGAGTGTACTTTATGTCTTTTTCATGCTTGTTAAACCCTAAATAACAAAGCATCCAGTTTATTGTTGTAAGCCCCATTTCTCATAATCAAATG
>LPNX010427435.1:105913-119988 GCA_001517045.1 Pseudotsuga menziesii
CTTCTAATAGATCTCTTCCTATCAACTGCAACACATCTTGCTCTGGGGATGAGATTTAGAGTTTTATAACAGTACCTTGGGGATTACAGTCATCAGTGGCAATTTCCCTTGCTATTGGGTAGTGGGAATACCTTAATGTCTCCTACTTGATGGATTCTTCAAGAGTTTGACTTCAAGTCCTTGTACTCACACTTGTTAGAATGTACTAGGTAACTTGGGGACCTTTTTCATTAATTGTGGTCTCCCTCGTGTTTGTTAATAGTTCTCATCATTGACCGGTAATCAAACAGTTTCCTCCATGTTCGTCTTCACCTCCTTTATTCGCATGGTTAGGATTCATACCTTTTTGGGCGGTTTGGATTGAAGACCTTGGGCCGACAGTAGCATCATCATTTTGCTATTGCCCAAGTTGCGTAAGACCTTGTTACATTTTATATGACATTTTGCTGAGACATAGATCCACCTTGTATTTTTGTGGCTATAATCGATTGTTGAGCATGGATCCACCTTGTTCATTTGTGGCCATGACTCCTTTAGATTTGATATGGCGCCTTTTTTCATATTGAGTGACCATGATAGTTTCATCAGTTATACATATGTTGGATCCACCTGTATCTTTATGGCGATGATTTGTATATGGACTTGTATGTCTTAGAGATCAATTTTTTCTGACATTTATCTCTCTTTCAGGTACCTTTGTTCGAGCCTTTTGATCTTGGATTCTCTGCTCTCTCCATACTCAGTTGTTTCCTTTATAATGTATTCTAGATATCATCTTCTCCTCTAACCTCATACATTAGGGGGAATCTTCTATATCCCAAAATGACACATCTCTACCTGTGACCACTTTCCCATGATTCCGTCGCATGTCAACACTTCATGAAAGTCATTGAAAGTCACTAAAAAAACATGTAACTTGGAGGACCCATGTCTTGAGTTGTGTAACTCCATTTGACCTCATCTCTATACCATTGGAAAGGTATTTCTATTATCTAAAACTTTATAGAAGACACCAAAGTCTGAAAATTCCTAAAAATACCCTAAAAATGAGTTTCTTTTATGTATGCGAGTTTCCTTAAGGAAACCCGCGTACGTACGCGACTTGCTTTATATAATAACCGTGTACATACACGAAATGATCTATATAATAGTAAAATATGCCTTAAATACATTAATTTATAAATTACAACCCGTGTATACCTCCTCGTGTATGCGACTATTGTCTCTGCAACCCGCGTACGCCTCCTGAAAATGTCAAAAAAATACGTATTTTGAATTTCAGGTAGTTTGGGTAGTTATCCAACTGGCTCCTTCAGTTGTAACTACTTTTTCTTTGAACTCAACTCTTCATTAAGCATATAAATAGAGGTAGGGAGGTCCATGAGAGGAGACTTGAATCTTTGCATTGTTATGCTAGAGGATTTGGAACTCTCTTTACCCACACCTTTGCCTTAGGAGCTTTCTCCTTATGTTGCAGAGCTTGGAGGCTGAGTTCCTTGGAGAAGAGAAGTAGCAGAACCAAATCAAGGTTCCGTGAGGTGCCAAACTTGAAGAGAAGGTATACTTGTACTTGTTTTCAAGATTAATAAAGATGTGATGTCCTTCTTCTTCCCAAATCATTGTTCAATGTGTGATTGAATCTCTGTTTATGATCAGATGTTGATGTTAATCAGATTATTATTTCATGTTTATTTGATTATCATTGCTTTATATGTGGTCATAATGGTTTGAGGAAGGTATAATTTGTTTTCTAGGTCCCTTGGAGCAAGAGGAGCAAGAAGAGGATTGAAGAGATGCTTGGATCAACCTTCATTTGGCTAAGGTATCAACCATTCTAATCACTAAATCTTGCTTATATATACTTGCAGAACCATTTGCATCCACATTTCAACCCCAATATGTTGAGGGCCTCTTAAACCCTAGCCATAGGAAACTTTCCTTTACAACACCTCCCACTTGGATGGTTTGTCCATCACATACATGCGAATCATGTCTTCAAGAAATTGATTCACTCTCTCTCTCTGACCATTAGTCTGAGGATGGTATGCAATGCTGAAGTTCAAATTTGTACCCAAATCTCTAAACAAACCCTTCCAAAAATTGGAATTGAACATAGGATCCCTGTTAGAAACAATTGCCTTAGGAAATCCATGCAATTTATAAATCTCCTTCATGAATATTTTTGCAATTTCATCAGTATTATGTGTGGACTTTACTGGTATAAAATGTGTTGCCTTTTTCAACTTTTCCACCACAACCATGATGGAATCATGTTGCCTCCAATTCATTGGAAACCCTGTAATAAAATCCATGGAAACAACTTCCCATATCCATTCTGG
This sequence comes from Pseudotsuga menziesii, assembly GCA_001517045.1. Lineage (NCBI taxonomy): Eukaryota > Viridiplantae > Streptophyta > Pinopsida > Pinales > Pinaceae > Pseudotsuga > Pseudotsuga menziesii. The sequence goes on from LPNX010427435.1 coordinate 108,253, forward strand.
AACTGGAAAAGGCTGTAACAAACCTGTTGAGTGTTGATGCTCAACCTTCACCTGCTTACATTTCATGCACTTTGAAATATACTCAACAATGCCCTTCTACATTCCTGGCCAAAAATACTTTTTTTCTAGCTGTAGAAATTGTCTTCTGATATCTTGGGTGACCAGAATATGGAGCTTGATGAATCTCATCCATAACAAGTCTCCTCAAGTTTGTTGCACTTAGAATATAAATTATGTTCTTATAAGTAAGAATTCCATCTTCTTCCAACTTATATCTCTCATACCTCTTCTCAATTCTTTGCTGTTGCAATTTATCTTTTACCTGGACATACACTTCATCTTCAGCAGCATGATTAACAATCTGTTGTCTCAAATCTGATTGGAAAATGCTAAGAGATGTCAAGTGCATTTCATGTACCTTCCTGCTGAGTGCATCAGCCACTTTGTTTTCTTTTCCTTTTGTGTGTTTGATTTCAAAATAAAACTCACATAAAAACTCCAGCCATCTAGCTTTCCTAGCATTTAGAGTTGGCTGATCAAACAAATATTTCAGACCATAGTGGTCTGTTCTTAACTCAAACTTTCTACCCATTAAGTAATGCCTCCACATATTGAGAACATGTAATATGGATGCAAGTTCTAAGTCATTAGTGGCATATTTCTTCTCATGATCCTTCAACTTCCTTGACGCATAACATACCACGTGGTTGTCTTGCATAAGAACTCCTCCACGTTCTTTTCCACATGCATCAGTACACACCACCAAATATTTCTCTAGGTATGCAATTTTCAAAACTAGTGCACTTGTGAGAATACCCTTCAGCTGTTGGAAGCTTTCCTCACACCTTGGTGTCCACTCAAACTTTATCCCCTTCTTTTGCAAAGAAGTGATGAAATGTGAAACCTTGGAGAATCCTTCAATGAATCTCTTGTAGTAACCTGCAAGGCCGATAAAAGATATTACATATGTCACATTCCTTGGTGTAGTCCAATTCATAATGGCCTTAATATTTTCAGGGTCCACGGATATACCCTCATCTGAGATAATGTGACCCAAATAGTGAATCCTATTTTTGTAGAAGTCACACTTGCTTAACTTTGTATACATCTTATGCTCCCTGAGTAATTACAATGTCAATATCATATGTCCTTCATGCTCTTCCTCATTCTTATAATAAATAAGAATGGCATCAAGGAATACAAGAAAAAACTTGTCCAAATACTTGCTGAAGAAACTGTTCATAAGGCACATAAATGTAGTTGATGCATTTGTGAGACCAAATGGTACCACTACAAACTCAAAATGTCCATCCTTGTTCTTAAGGTTATCTTATGAATGTCTTCATCTTTGATTCTTACCTGATGGTAACCAGACCTTAAGTCAATCTTAGAAAATACCTTTTCTCCTCTCATTTGGTCAAATAGGTCATCAATCCTAGGAAAAGGATATTTGTTCTTCACAGTGACTTTTTTCAGTTGTTTGTAATAAATACACAACCTAAATGTACCATCCTTCTTCTATACAAAAAGAATAGGTGCTCCCAAAGGGGACACACTTGGTATGATGTACTTCTTCTCCAATAACTCTTGCAGCTACATCTTCAGCTTTAGCATTTCTGGTGTACTCGGACACTGGTGTTGATCCTGGTGTCTCAGACACTGATGTTGATTTTGGTGTTTTGGAAACTGGTTTTGATCCTGGCACAAGTTTAATTGTGAAATCAATGTCCCTCTTTGGAGGAAGCACTGGAATCTCATTAGGAAAAACATCCCTGAATTCCTGCAAAACACAAAATTTCTCCAACCTAGGAGTTTCATTCTCTGTTGCCTCCAACACGTGGGCTGCATACACTCTACAACCTTTCCTACACAACTTCTTCAGCTACATGGGTAAAACTTTCTATACAAAAATCACCTTTGGAATGCCTTTCACAACCTTTAGGTTTCCTTCTTCATCCAAGCACTCAAAAATTCTTGTAGTAACAATCAAGTTTTACTCTGTGTGCTTCCAACCAATCCATTCCAATGAGAACATCATATGAACCAAGTGGTAGAACATTCAGATCTACATGAGTGACCAATCCATTCATAAACAATGGACATTTCCTTACCACTTCACTAATCCTCCTCTTAGTTACAGTGGCTAGTTGGACTAACCATGGCTTGCTATGCTAAATTAACTTCTTAAAATCACAAACCTCAACTACTCTAGGAGTAATATAACTAAGTACATCCATGGTCAATTAAAACGGAAACAGATTGCTCAGTAATATTACCTGTAACTTCAACCACATTTGATTGATGGTCTGCCTGGAGGTCCTCCAGAGCTGCATAAATCCTAGGGATAGTCCTTGCAACTTGACCCACTATTTCAACTATTTGAATGTTCTAAGTTGGCCTTACATTCCCATTCTCAAGTGGATGGTATCTATGCAGATGGGGTCCTCCACATTTCCAACATTGGATAGGTTCCATGTTCTGTTGTGGATCTCTTGGCTTTTCTCGCATCACTCTAGATGGCTTACTCATAGCTTGTGATGGATACTTCTACTTATTCTTGAAGTTAGAAGGTTTGAAACCTTTCTTCCTTTGGTTAGAATTATCACTTCTCTTATCCTTCTAGACCTTTTGGTAATCAGGTTTTCCCTTGCTTTTCTCATAGCAATACTTAGATTTCCTGATGGCCTCTTCTAGAGTTCTAGTCTCATCAAACTCCATTCTGTCTCTATATGCTTGAGGTGTCCCACTTAGAAAATGCTATATTTTCACTTTGTCATCCCTGATATACCTGACATACCTTAACAGTTCCAAGAAATTATTGGCATACTCTTCCATGGTCTTTTGTTTTAATTTCAGCTCATGGAATTCTTTGATCTTGTCATCATAATCCCTGTCAGAGAGGTAGTTCTGCATGAAGTACTTATTGAATTGTTTCCATGTGATCTTCCTTTCACTAATCTTCTTTACCTACCTAAGGTTCTCCCACCAAATGGATGCTATTCTATTCAGGTTGAAGATGGAAACCCTAGCTTTCATATTTCCTAAATAGTCTTGGACTTGGAAATATTTCCTCATCCCAAGGAGCTGAGCTTCAGCTTCCTAAATAGTCTTTATTTCACCATTAAAGGTAGGTGGCTTTCCTTTTTAAACTCATCACGTGATTTGCTTCTATAACACTTATTTCTCTTTTATCTATGAGATGAAGAGCTCGATCCCCTAGTGGATTCTTTAGAGCCAAAAGACCCGCTAGAAGACCTCTTCCTTCTTCTAGCACTACTTTTTCCTCCTTCTGTTTTCTCTATACGATGCCCTGAACTCATCCACCTTTAGATGTCTATTAAGCTTTGAAAAATGGCAGAATTTAGTTGATTCTGCTCTTCCTGAGCTTTAATCAAGCTTCTAATGGTGGCGGCAATCTCTGGCAGTGTCTCCTGAAATATCCTTCCATTGGATTCTTTATCATCATTTCCAACTCAAACATTTTCCCCCATAGCATATTCCTCATTCTAATAGGGATTTTGTGCATCATACATGTCGTAGATTCTTATAGTTGAGCAAAAAACACACTTTTTTAATCTGCACTATGACTCTGCAAAATGTGTTAACAACATCATTTGTTAGCTACATAATAAAATCAGAAGTAAAAACCATTTACCAATAGCTCTGTTAGTTGTTCATCTTGTCCCATCAAGGTCCAATGCTGCAACCTATAGCTCTGATATCACAATGTAGTGTACTATAATGCGAGTATCAGAGGGTACTCTTATCTCTTTCTGGCCCATCTAGGCTAAATTTTGCAACCCACAGCTCTGATACCACAATGTAGTGTACTACAATGTTGGTATCAGAGGGTACTATTATCTCTTTATGTCCCATCTAGGCATAATGTTGCAACCCATAACTCTGATACCATAATGTAATGTTCCCATGCCCCATAATGTGAATAAATTAAAAATTTTACTTCTGAGAATCCTTGTTCTCCATCAACACATAGGGCATGGATGTCAACACATACTTCAACCTTCATTCTCAAGCTTAGAAACCACTATAACAGTCATTCCACCCTTTTCAAATCCCTTCTGTGACCGAAAACATCTTTTCTATAGTGAACCTATCCCTTCCACAGTCTTCTTTCCGCACTTCCACACTTCCTTCTTTCCTCCCTCGAAAATCGAAATTATAAATTTTGACGGACAATACTTAATATCTCTTCCGCCTTCCGCCTCCCTCCTTCTACACCCAGAAATTGGAAATCAGAAGCATAATCTGCAATGAGAACATTTAACGACCCTTCCGCTTTCCTCCTTCTGCACCTCGAAACTCAAAAATCGGAAACTTAAGCACGACGGAGCATTTAACAACTCTTTCACCTTCCGCTTTCTGCACTACGGGAACTTGAAATTCAAAAACATAATGCGTGACGTAGTTATTGAACCACAGTTCCGCCTTCTGCCTTCCACCTTCTGCACCTCTGGTATGGAACTCGGAAATTGGAAGGCCAACTCTTACCTTAACCTTTTTCCTATTTTCCACCTCCCGCCTTCTACCTTCCATAGGTGTATTTCGGGGTGCAGAAATCCCACTTACTGCCTTATATTTCTCCTTATTTCCACCTTCTACCTTCCACAAGCGGATCCCGAAAGTCAAAAATATCACATTCTGCTTTGATAAAACTTATTTCTCCCACCTCCTGCATTTTTCCTTCCGTTGTCGATCCAGGGGTGCGAAAACACTTAGATCAGCTGCAACTAGCTCTTTAACCAAGATTTTCTTGTCTCCAAGGACTTCAGCAAAAATGAATAAACATACAATGCATAACAAGAAAATACATGGACATTCATACACACATGAACCTCTACTTAATCATTCATAAGCATTCAACATGAACATAGCAATTCATCATATTCATAAGCATTCTACATAACCATTATAGTCATCCATAAGCAAATACATTGCATAAACAGAATAACAGAGATACTTATCTTGATGATTAAGCTGTCCTACAACTAGCTATGTCGCTACAAAGTTCCACCCAACCATAAGCTAGTGTGTTCATTAATATCTCAACACAACTGTCACCCCCGATCTGGGCATGATTTCCACATGGTACTAGGGAACAAAAGACTCACACACAACCATACCAAAGCACACAGTCAAGCCAACACTCAGTTGGGTTTATCAGACTATCCAACTAATCCAACACCAAGTTGGATTTATCAGGCTGCGGGCTTCCAAGCCAAACAATGCTGGGTTTATCAGACTATTCACAGTTAATCCAACAATCAGTTTAAGGACTAGAAAATCCAATAGATGGGTTTATCAGGCTATCAGCCAAGCCATCATTCAAGTTGGGTTTATCAAGCTGCAGCTTCCTAGCCAAACAATCTTGGGTTTATCAAGCTTACTCAACCAAGCCAGCAGATAGTTGCATTTATCATATTGTTCATAGTCAAAATAGATTTCAAAATAAGGACCATCCAAGCCACAAATGGGTTTATCAGGCACCCTGCCAAGCCATCATTCACAGTGGGTTTCTCAGGCTGTCCTACCAAAGATTGCACATGGCCAAACACACCAAGACACAGCCAAGCCAATATCCAATTGGGTTTATCATGCTACTAAGGTAGTGGAAAGGAAGAATGACTAAGCTAGTGGCTTATTCAAGAGCTAGGGACACCTTCGTAGGGTCTATCTAGTCTGGGAGCCACATTACCTATATACCCAACACAAGGCAGCATCCCCTTCTCTACTCCACAGTCCCTTAGGATATTCCTTCCCTTCCAATGCTCTTCAGGGCATACAATGAGGATTTACGATCCACTCTTACCCTTTCCTAAGGTTCCTCTCTGCACTAGGTTTATCAAGCCTATTCCTCTTCTCTTCCACTCCTCAAGCTTGCATATAGTTCAGACCCAAAACTAAGGGTGCACAATGCACAACCGTAGTGTAACACCTTAAAAAATAATTACACTCACTATGTGACAGAGGAGACCACTAAACCTCTGCACGGCTGAGGATGGATAAACAACAGGTGAACAACCCAGAACAAAACACGGTTCTTCCAGTAGGATGAATGCATAATGTGCATGAACCTAAAAACAACTCTCCCCCCGTATGCTTCGCGAACAGTGTGAATGAATCCAATATTCAGCGCAACTCGGGGATGAGGGGATGGGAACACATTCCCATGCAGGTTTACTTGCTGCATAAGCAAGGACGTTGCCTCCCAAACTGCAAAAATGTAGACTTGTAGGCTCGCTCAGTCAAGCCATCAGTCTACATGCCTTGCTCTACCCAAGGCATTAACCGCCTCAACTGACTTCTGGAAGAAATTAATGATTGAGGACGTAGGAAAAAAGGTAGTTGAGGATACACGGGTTTCCTCATTGACATATGGTCATAGCACTATCACCATAAGTATCAATATTGATCACCTATACAAAACACCATATCAATGACAGGGCCTTGACCTTGAGCTCCATGTCATTATCTCAATGCAATATATACATCATGTACAATTCAATACCAAGGGGTCAAAACTCGGGTATTACAATCATCCTGAAAGACTAGGATTGCAATCAACCTCTTCTAAATACTAGGGAACAACATACTCATGCATAACCATACCAAAGCACATAGTCAAGCCAACACTCAGTTGGGTTTATCAGACTATCCAACTAATCCAACACCAAGTTGGGTTTATCAGGCTGTGGGCTTCCAAGACAAACAATGTTGGGTTTATCATACTATTCATAGTTAATCCAATAATCAGTTTAAGGACCAGCAAATCCAACATATGGGTTTATCAAGGTATCATCCAAGCCATCATTCAAGTTGGGTTTATCAGGCGGCATCTTCCTAGCCAAACAATGTTGGGTTTATCAAGCTTACTCAACCAAGCCAGCAAACAGTTGCATTTATCATATTGTTCATAGTCAAACCAGCTTCCAAAATAAGGACCATCCAAGCCACAAATGGGTTTATCAGGCACCCTGCCAAGCCATCATTCACAATGGGTTTCTCAGGCTATCCAGCCAAAGATTGCACATGGCCAAACACACCAAGACATAGCCAAGCCAATATCCAATTTGGTTTATCTTGCTACTAAGGTAGTGGAAAGGCAGAATGACTAAGATAGTGGCTTATTCAAGACCTAGGGACACCTTCACAGGGTCTATCTAGTTTGGGAGCCACATTACCTACATACCCAACACAAGGAAGCATCCCCTTCTCTGCTCCACAGTCCCTCGGGATATGCCTTCCCTTCTAATGCTCTTCATGGCATGCAATGAGAATTTACCATCCACTCTTACCCTTTCCTGAGGTTCCTCTCTACACCAGGTTTATCAAGCCTATTCCTCTTTTCTTCCACTCCTCAAGCTTGCATATAGTTCAAACCCAAAAATAAGGGTGCACAACGTGCAACCATAGTGTAACACCGTAAAAAAGAATTACACTAACTATGTGACAAAGGAGACCACTGAACCTTTGCACGGCTGAGGATGGATAAAGAACAAGTGAACAACCCAGAACAAAACATGGTCCTGGAAGCAAGATGAACGCATAACGTGCATAAACATAAAAACAACTCTCCCCTCGCATGCTTCATGAACAGTGTGAATGAATCCAATATTCAGCGTGACTCGAGGATGAGGGAATGAGAACGAATTCCCATGTAGGTTTACTTGCTGCATAAGAAAGAATACAGCCTCCCAGACTGCAAAAATGCAGACTTGTAGGCTCACTCAGTCAAGCCAATAGTCTGCATGCCTTGCTCTGCCTAATTCATTAACTGCCTCAACCGACATCTAGTAGAAATTAATGATTAAGGACGTAGGAAAAAAGGTAGCTGAGGATACATGGGTTTCCCCATTGACATATGGTCACACCCTATTGGATCAGGGGGTTTTACTAACTCCCCCACCCTATCCCATGTGGAATCATGCCCCCATCTCTTTCACATTCCAGTTCCATAGCTAGCTGTGGTATTTTATTAATTTATCTAGTTACATGATATATCAAAATATATATTGTGCTTGACTTGGCACTATCACCATAAGTATCAATATTGATCACCTATACAAAACGCCATATCAATGACAGGGCCTTGACCTTGAGCTCCATGTCATTATCTCAATGCAATATATACATCATGTACAATTCAATACCAAGGGGTCAAAACTGGGGTATTACAATCATCCTAAAAGACTAGGATTACAATCAACCTCTTCTTAATACTAGGCATCTCCGTGAACACATTTCCCCCATTATCCTTGATTCTTGGATCCCACCCCCAACAAGTTTCTTCCAATGCAATTTTCTATGGATCCATGGGAATCAACAACAACAACACAACTGATCTTATGGATCTTATATCTGGGATATAAATTGCCAAACACTGGAATCTCTTCCCCCTAATCCTAGAAGGAGATTCAGAGATTATCATCTCTCTTGCCACCAGAATTCAAAATGGGACTCTTGCATCCAAACTTGCTCCTAGTTGGAGACTGGATCTCCTCCTTCAACTTCTCACTAGAGAACTCAACAATGCTTCCTCGATCATTTTCCATCATGTAAGGCGCAAATCCAATAGTCTGGCAAATATAATAGAAAATGAGGGAGTGCTCTCACAATATCATCTCTATGACATTAATATCAACTCAGCTACGTCCCCTGATCTCTAGTCGGATTATCTCAACATTGCGGCCAAGGATATGACCACCTTGGATGTGGGTGTCCTGAGGTTGTTCGATGTGGAGGGAGGTTAGACTCGACATTAATAGACACCTGCCGCAACTATCACCACATCTCATATATCAATGCACACCCCCCCTCTGGGAAGGAATTCCATCCTGCATAACACCCGCTTTGTACTACTAGTCACCTCACATAGACTTTAGATTTGATGGCTCTATCTACGCATCAAGGGAATTTAATGACCGCTAATGTTAGCATTGGCTTCCTCGTCACCCTGCTTAATGTCTTTGCATGGATTTTGCTAGAGCAATAGATTATTTTTCGCATATTTTGCGATAGATGCATCTTCGTTTGAACTTCCATATCTGGGGAAATTCAGGGAAATAGGAACACCAACCAGAGAATCCACCCACCGAAAAATCCGCTCAGACTCGGGGTCACTCTCAGAGGTAGCAACTCCAAGGGAGAAAGAAGTCAGGCAATGTCGCATCGGTCCATCTTTGTGGGATATGGAGCCCATATTCCCCTTAGTGTGCACAGGGCGGTGGATGATTGGGAAGCTGAAGTTGTGGCTCATCACTGCTCCACATAACCTCTGCGGTAAAGACTTTCCCATTACTAGAGAATGAAGAATGTCCTTGCCTAGCTTCTCTGGGAATGTGACCACTCTCCCTTTCCACAGACTTTCAGTTATTATGATAGCTCCATTTCTTAGGAAACTTCCTTGAACTCTCCAAGTCTGAACCAACAGGAACCTTCCAAGGACACTCATCAGATCCATGACATCAAACACACCGTACGTGCAACAGAAGATTCACCCGACATGGGGGAAAGGGGGCAAAATGATGAAGGGAGTGTGTAGACTAACAGCTAGCAACAATGGATGTTGGCACCTCCCCTTGCTACGGAGCTACACCAGGACCCTAAACTTGCTCTCTTGGAGGAAGACGACGGCTACTTCAAGTCGTGTCCAGTTTTTGAAGAACCATGGAAAAATCCATAAGGCCTCGAGACTTTCCATTTTCCTCATTTTTTTCCATTCTCTTTTAGCTTGTTAGATTACCAAACAACTCTGTTAAGTTTTGACGGTGGAAATTTAGTTTCCCACACCAAGAGAAAGCTCCAGACAGATGTAATAATTTATAGTCTATGCCTTGGCAAGTTCTGGACATGTGTCATGAAAACTCTGCATGTATTATTTTTTTTATTTTTAATATAATCTTCTGCTACTTACAATATATATATATTAAATTACACCATTTTGATAATAATATTTAAATTTGATTATTATAAATTTTGATGATCCATTTTTATTTTGGAGTTGTCAAAGACATGTATAATTTTAAGTACTCTTTAATTCTAATAAATAGCAAAAAGAAGAAATTGTTTTCTTTTACTAAATTGGTTTAAATACTTATATATTTATTTATTTTATTTTTTACAATATAATTTTTGTTTTATATTAATATATATTTATTTTAAATCACACCATTTTGATAACAATATCTAAATTCGTCTATATACTTATCCATTTCTTTCACTAACTTATAATTGATCTTTCTTCATTATCTGATTTTTTTTCTAGGCTATCATACTATCACTTATATTTATTTCTACCATGAATTATAATACAACTTATAAAAATAAGTATATATCATAATGACCAACTAAAACGATCTTCTTTTCTTAGCTAGTGATAATTTCCAACTTGAATCCTATTTTTCTCATAACTTTAGAGCAAAGTATCCCATTTGCATCTCTAAATTAAATATAATTTTACATTCACTTTTAACTTATGATAGGTGGCCCATGTGGGTGTAGACCGACCAGGGATAGAGTGTATTATTAAGACACTTCTTGTGACGTCACAGGTTCAAATCTCGTCTTACTCATGCCCCATGCAAGTAGGCTGTGTGGGTCCACCTAGAGGTATAGTGGTAGTGGCAATGGATCCATGAACCATGTGTCACGCGAGTACTATCCTTACCCATAGTTGTTGATTCCGCTAGTACCAACCCTGCCCCTAGTTGTCGATTAAACTGTTGAATTGTTGGGAGCACTTTCATCTAGTCTACCATGTTGGCACCATAATCCAGTCTTAGTTGCCAAAAACATAGCAAGAATCCAATCTAAATATCATTTGTCATGAGCCAACTATTCTTGGTGTGGGAAGCTTGATCATTCCACTTAGAACAAAGTCTCATCCCTTTGTAAAGTAAGGATTTGTAATCACCATGTTTTTAGTCAATAAAAAAACATTTAAAATTGTACTTGAAAACCACGACACTGTAATTAGTTATAGTAATATTATAATAAGAAGAAGAACCATCTAATTTAAAATTGCAACCCACTTAGACTTCAAAATAATGAAATCGAGTATTTGTAAGATTAATGACTTTTTATTGAGCAATTTCACTACTTATGTAATACATACCCTACCATCTCGAATTTTAAATATACAACCTTTACTCTAATGTATACATATACATTAATAAAATATTTAGACAAAAATATAGAAGTAATTACTTTTCTTTTGCCATTATGATGCAAAAAGCACAATGTAGGAATTTGAAAACAATGCACTAGCCCATACATTTGATGTAATCATACTACTTGTATCAACGATTTCAACGAGTATTAATTGTCCAAAAACAATTCTAACCATATTTAATAGTCAAGTTGCTTCATAAAGACCAAGTTGTTCATCAAATTCCAACTTAGGTTTTGTTCATCAAATTCCAACTTAAGTGAAGCTTGTCCAAAGAGAATTTGTTTCATGCATATTAATACCTTCAAACCAAGTTTTTAAAATAAAAAGTTAAATTTATAATATGAAGGCAAAGAGAATAATAAATTTCAACTTTGCAAGGGCTCCTAAACTCCAAACCATCTAGAATGTACATCTAGTTACACATAGGATATATGCCATTTATCTAACACTTTCAAACACATTGCCTTTCATAATTTGTTCTCACCAAAATTTCCCCATTTCATCATAACAACAAATTTCCTTTAGTCTTTTACGCTTTAAAAAAAAAA
>LPNX010427435.1:120143-135692 GCA_001517045.1 Pseudotsuga menziesii
CAAAAGACTTAAAAAAATATTCCCAAAACAAATTTCCTTTTGTCGTTATGCCACAAAAGACTTTAAAAACTATTCTATAACAAAATTCCTTTTGTCGTTAAAAGACTAAACAAACTATTCCCAAAACAAAATTTCTTTTGTCGTTATGCCACAAAAGACTGACAAAATCTATTCCAAATCTCGTCAGATATATTCCAGGTTAGTGTGACAAAACCATTAATGCTAAGGACAAGCATGTATACTCAAACCACTTTGAGAGTCTTCCTACATCTTGTTGACCACATAATCGTCATAACCATTTCAATCTTGTACATATCTCTTTTTTTATTTTAACAAAGATGAGAGAAAATATTTATATTAAATAAAAAAGTTGTGCACAATCATACATACCAGCGTAGATCCAAATCCTAGGCTTTATCAAAACCCGAGAGGGATCAAATCTTTCTGTTCAAGATCTTGTAGTCCTCTCAGGTATAATCATACCGGATTTACATATTCTAAACTAGGCTAGACTGTTGTATAATTAACACTGAATTTGCATATGCATATTCTATACTGGACAGGATTATCTAAACATGCATGTTGTATGCCACTGTTATGGTAAAATTATGTAGTATTTAGTGTTGGTGGTTAAACAACTCTGAGAGGGCTAAATTTGAGTTACTTTTAGTCATAAAAAACAAGTTTACTCACTTACCTTACCTAACTTTAAGTAGAAATTTAAATTTAAGAAATGAGTAATATTTCTCACCTGCCTAAATTTCATATAACAATAATTTCACAGAATTACAAAATCACATAACCAAACATTTAAAAAGAATTGAGTCGTGGTAAAAACAAACTTTTACTGGGTGAATTACTTATGGATTCTTTGTGTCTTTCACTTAACCTGTAAATATAATTAATTCTGGAGAGGATTTACCTTAAATATAAACTTGGAAATATACAAAGAGATTTCACCTTTTACAGAGAGAAATTTAATTCCACTGGATTTATATATGAGAGACCTGAACTCTTCAACATAAACTGGACAGAGTTAGCTGAGATTCTGGAGAGATGTGTAATTTATTTATTTATTAAAAATAACATGTTCGCTTAAATTAAAATTAAAATATTTAGAATTGCATATATATATATATAAACAGCAGATATTAGATAAACTAAATCATAAACATTGGATTACACATTTCATCAATATTTCCACTTTAAAAAGCATTATAACTTGAGAAATTTGATCCCTCTAGGTGCTTGATACATCCTTTTAGATGAATCCATGCTGATTTTTAATAAAACCAAGTTTAAGATAAATCTCATGCTGTTTTTTTAATAAAACCAAGTTTAAGATAAATCTAATGCTAGTTTGAAATGTTGTATGATAATTTGAAATGTTGTATTCATGGGTAGTTTGATCTTGCCACCTAACCTTTATATCAATGAAAATATATCACTGGTATATTGCTCAGGAGCTCACACCATAGGCCGTGCCCACTGCGCCACTTTCAGCTCATGCCTCTTCAATTTGAGCGGCTCAAACAATCCGGACGCAACGATCCAGCCATCCCTACTCCAAAACCTACAAAGCTTATGCCCAGATGGAAACAATGATGCAAATACACTGGCGCCATTGGACCCTGTGACCAAAGACATGTTTGATAATGTGTATTTCAAAAATCTTCAGAACAATACGGGGCTTCTCCAGTCGGATTAGATTCTCTTCTCCAACACTAATGCATCGACTGTATTTTATGTGAATTACTACAGCAGCTTTCCCTATGCGTTCTCCAAAGACTTTCCCACTTCTATGGTGAAGATGGCCAACATCAGTGTGCATACTGGATCAGATGGAGAAATCAGAAAAAACTTTAGGTTTGTTAACTAATACTTGTTGAAGTTTTAGCTTGAAGATGATGATCTGGTGAATTGCATGTTTAACATGGTGGTGAAGAACAGAAGTAGGTAGAAGAAGATGATGATATATATGTTATATGTGAATAGCAGGTGGCTTTAAAAATGTTGTGTTTGTAAATCTATATATGCTATGTTTGTAAAGATTTATTTTATTTTATAATTAAAAAAATTTATTTTTTTATTAATAAAAATAATGTTACGTAACGTTACAACATTACGTAACGTTACAACGTTACGTAACGTTACAAGATCTCCCCCACACTTGGTTGTAGAGAGCCTCTCGGCTCAATAAAAAGGAGAGTTTGTTTGTCAAACTGTTTTGCAAAGAAAATATTGTGTTATCTAAACTAATTACATTGTTTAAAAAAGGTTTTCTATGATAAATAAAACAATTGGCATCCATCATAGGGTAAAGATGCACAGACTGGCTATTGAGAAAAGTACAAATCCATAACAAGCTGGAGTTACTGCTTCTTCTTTTCACCTGGCCCATGGATTGGCTGCACAACAAAAGTTTCCTCCATTGGATGGTCTTTTCCCGGGGAATACTGACAATGGATACACTAGTTCATGCTTGTTAACTTCTGCACTTCTTCTTTAATAATTTCGATTGTCCCCATGAGCTTGCACAAATCCCTATCATTGTCATCGATCCTAGATTCATCGCATCCCATCTAGTTGGCGAGGCACATCACGTCTGTTGCTGCTACCCTGCCTTCTTTCATGCCCATGCTCAAAATTTCATACAACCAACGCATGTGTTGTTTAATATTCTGCAACGTGGACTAGATATCATTCAGGGTCACATTCCTCCCATTGTTTGCCATGAAGCGCTGATTGGAGTGAGAATTCGAGAGATTCATAGGTGCAAACTGAACTAGCAAAGGGTCAAACCGATCGTTATCTATATCATCACCGTGAAGGAGACCTGCAAAAGAAAACTGTAACAATACTTCTGCAGAAAACCAGAGCCTAAGCAACCTGCAAGAATCCTCTTCTAATTCACAATGAATGACTGAATGTTGGAGAAGCGTCTTCATTCTGGAGCCTTCCTCCATTACGCGTGCGGGCGATATCTTCATCGGGACAGAGGGCAGATCAACTAGCCTTGCATTTAATCCTGCCACATGGGACAAAACTCCACCTATCCTTAGTGATGGACAACTGTCCGCTTGAGACCTGAAAGGTGGATGGAAATATGAAGGGCGGGAGGGCCAAGCCGAATCACCCCACCTAGTGCAAAAATTTAGGAAATTAAGGGACATAATAATAATAAAAATTGTGACCCTTGATTAGTGTTAATCCCATTTCATTCCTAACTCCTTGATTAGTGAATTTATATGCTTCGATGTTACTACCTCTGAGAATATGGAAGTAGGAAAATTGTAGATTTGAGGAGAGGCGACTGACACGGTCATAAATTCTTCTCAATTTGATTGCACCACGATTGTAGTCAGTTCTCATTTTTTGTATGACTTGCTTTGAGTCACTAAGAACTATGATGTTTGAGATGTTGTTTTGCCTTGCTAGATTCAGCCCAAGGAAAAGTGCAAGCCATTCCGCTTCGTTGTTGGTTTTGTGCCCTCTTCCTCAAGTGAAAAACGTTACTATGTTTCTTCTGAAATCGAAGATAATTCTACACACACCTACCTCTCCAAAATCTTGTAAATATCTCTTAACAAACCATTCAAAATGAAATTTTATTAAAAACCTTGTTAATCATGCATAACACACCTTGTTCAAAAAGAAGATAAAGCATCTGCAAAGAGAATTTGTTTCATGCATGTTAATACTTTCAAACCAAGTTTTTTAAATAAAAAGATACATCTATATTATGAAGGCAAAATGAATAAAAAAATTCCAACTTTGTGAGAGCTTCCCAAAGTTTGAACAGTCTAGGATGTGCATCTCGTTATTACACAAAAGACATCCAACAAATATATGCCATTCACCTCACTTTGAAACACATTGCCTTTCGTTATTTTTTTGTTCACATATGAGACACAATGTTTATTTTTTCTCTACGTTAGAGGCTCCCCATTTATTATTTTATTTATTAATATAAGTGGGGCCTAATCCTATCCTCACGTATTTTTCAAGACATCCAATTTCATCGTAACAACAAATTTCCTTTTGTCTTTTACGCTACAGAATACAAAAGAAAATACTATTCCAAATCTCACCGCATCCATTCCATCACGACAAAAGGAATTTTGTCTTTTATGTTTAAAAAAAATATTCCCAAGTCTCATAAGGCACTCCATTCCATTATGACAATTTTCCTTTTGTCTTTTATGCTAAAAGACCTAAAGAAAACTATTCCCAAATCTCATAAGGGGTATTCCAGGTGCAAAAACCATTATGCTAGGTACAAACATGTATACTCAAACCAGTTTAAGAATCTCTCTACGTCTGGTCAACCATACAATAGTCATAACCATTTCATTATTGTAAAAATCTCTCAACAAACCACTAAAAATTAAATTTTATTCAAAAATCTTGTGGGTCATGTGTGTTATGGCACGCCTTGTTCAAAAGCCTTCAAACAAACGAACATTTCAAAATCTTCCAGACAAACCAATAAAAAGGGAATCCCTTCTAAAACCCTCTTAAAGTTGGCCAAGAAGCTTTAATTTCCAAAGTTGGGCCCATCCATACGTTATGGAGCTATTCCATATGTGTTGGACTATTCAATTGACAATTTCCTTTATCAAACCTCACATTACATATCAAAGGTTATGGTAGACCTCACTTGTATAGGTAAGAAAATGGTAGGGTTTGTTTCATGGTGGGTATGGAATATATATATACATTTTATTTATCTATTTCAATTAGTTTTGAGATGCAAGTGAATACTCTCCTCGTTTATGGTGAGTCTCTTTTTATCATAAGATAGATGAAAGATGAGATATAGGTTTGATAGGTTAAAGTGTTCAATTTGGTTAGGCTACTTCATGATATGAAGTTTCACTTTCAATAAATAATGTTCTCACACATATATTGAGAACAAAATTAAGACGTGGACTTACTAGATAAATTGGTGGCTTCACTAATTCCTAGTTGGATATTTCAAGATGAATCCAGAGATGGGACTCTAGTCTCATCTTGAATTGTTTATATTCAGTAATTTTTTAATTTAACTTCTTGTAGATGGATCTAGTATAGTAGACAGATCTAGTCAAGTATTTTTAGCAAATTTTGAATACATGATGAACTGTAAAGTTAATACTTTACACTATTTTGATCTACTATTATTAGGAACCAAAGGAGTGTATTTTCCTTTATTTTCTAATGGAAAGTATGATTTTCCACTTCAAAAAAATAATTGTTAATGTCATAAAAATTAAAAATGGTAATAGTATTCTTCTCTTAAACTTTAATAAGTTTAATTTATTGGTAATTTATTTTTCGAATTTATGAAAAATAAGTATTTTTCCTCATTGAAAATTTATGTTTTAAATGCTAACCATCCTTATTAATGATTCCATTTTTTACTAGTAACCTTGTAAAGTTTACTAAATCTCATTGATAAAATAGTTTGAACTATTCACTTGAAATTTTAAAATATTTTTTCTCTATATTTCTTTTGAAAACCTTCTTGAAATTTTAAAATATCTTTTTTATATATTTCTTTTAAAAACCTTCAACAAATAATCTCTCGTTCATTACAACAACAAAAGTGAGATGTCATTTTATAAAAACTTTCAACAAATAATCTCTAGTTCATTACATCAACAAAAATGAGATACCATTTTATGGCCAAATGTAACGGAGATGTGTAATGTACATACGTTAAAAAAAACTTTAATGGAGATGTGTAATGTCACATGCCCCAATTTTGCAAAATAATATTAGCTTATTTTGATTTTATTCCAAGACATTATGTTAAATTTAATGCTAAGTTGTAAATGACGACTCAACAGAGTCAAGGATATTGAATGTAGTTCTGAATATTTTAATTTTAAATAAATAAAAGTGGAGACAACAGCTTGAGAGAGCTGTTAAAAAGAGTGTTACCGGTCAAGTTGGTGGAGGAGACTAGGTGGAGAGCAAATAGACAAGTGGCACCATCCTCAAACACTTCCAATGTTGTAGGTGGAAACCTCCCTACATGTGGGGTCATGATCCCCCAAGAAAGTGGGATCAAAGCAGGTGGCTCAATTAATGACAACTAACCCAAAATGACCTAGGCAATCTTAATAAAAAAGCCCATTGAAGAGAGCTGAGGCTGCTCATTCCAGGAGAAGAATCATTCAGGTGAATGTACTTCAAGGAATTCATTGGAAAAGAAATTTGTGGAAGGTGTTTGAGGGGTAAACTGCAGGAAGTGATCTAGTACAACTTTCCAACTGAAAGATCTTACTGCAGTGTGCAGAGTTGGTATTGAGTCATTGGACTAGTACTTTGTTGTTTGCTGGATCCACCCAGTCCTAGCCAAGGAGTCCAGGAACAGGCTCGGGGGTCCTAAGAAGTTGTTGTTTGAGCACTCTCCAGGAGTTGGTAGGGAGGAACGACCTCCCAACGCTGTTGTCATCCAGCTTTAAAAACAAGTTCTACTATCTTTTAATTTCTGTGTTAAAGTTTATATCTGAGTATGAACAATTAATGAATGATTTATACGTTATGTAGTGAACTGTTAAGCTTGAAATATCTTAGTTGTTTTAATGCTAAATCTGTACTTTGATGAAAAATAATCCTACCTATGTTTTTTCCCATCTGGAGTAAACCAGATCGTACTCTAGCACAGGTAGTGTGTTTAAAATGAATGAAGTATGATAAGAATCTGAAATGAATAGAGTACTTATGCTTTTCAGAGTATTGAAATCTTTTCTTTCCATAGATAGATGCTTCCAGAAAGAATATTAATCTGTTTAGTAGGGTTGTTGTTAGAACCAGACAGTGTATTAAGAATATTAGAAAAAGAACACGATCATATTATTTTACTAATAGCAGTATATTCAAGTATGTAATTCATTATTTTACACAGTACCTTCTTTTATAAACTATACATCTACACTGAAACAGAAGAAATAGAAATATCAGTTAAATGCTTATTATTTATGTTAAGTAAAGATGTAAATATAGTTCTATTAGTTTATATCTTTTCCTAATAATAATAGCTACTTTACCTGCAACTATCTGAACTCTAAGTAAAGATTGATAACCTAATTAAATTCTAAAGATAAACTAATTTGAGATAAGGAATATAATAAATAAGAACTAATAACTCTTATAGTATTCTTTCTCTTAGAATTAAAATAACTAAAAGATAGTAGTAACCTATGCATAAGGTATTATTAATAAAGAACCGTCCTTACACACTTACAGACAAATTAGATGTAGGGAGTATTGACAAGTATGAAAGTTCTTATTTCTTTCACCAAGCTTACAAAATAATCTTAATAAATAAACTCAACTATTATAGACTGTCCTCAGTCTTTATTAATAATATATATATATATATATATATATATATATATATATATATATGCAAATATAAACTTAAGAGAATACAGTATTCACAACAATATTATTATTAACCCAAATAATATTATTATTAACATAAACAATATTGTTATAAATCAAAGAAATTATTTTACAAACTTGAGTAATTTTTAAAAGAAGAACAGAGATTATTTCTACAAACTGTAACCTAGAATTCTTTAAGCCATTGAAATAATTTTAAACTATTGTGACAGTAATCGAATTTAACGAAATAAAAGTACAGAAATCATCATTATAAAAGTTAAATAGGGTAAAAACCCTAGCTCATAATTTTGAGCAAAATCTATCGGTATTCTTATATACATTAGTAACCTAGGATAAACCATAAGAATAGTTCTTCTTAACCATTAAAAGAACCAACTAAATGCATTTCACAGGAATAAAATACAATACTGAACAACATAAACAAACTGTATAATTATAAAAGAAACTATCTTTTTATTTCACTAACAGGGTGTACCTATGAAAGCGAAAGACACGGTTAAACCCTTATAATTATTAGAATTACAAATATCAAAACATTAAAGTAATAAACCAAATTTATTTAATTATGTAACCATTAAGTAACCAGATTATTATAATTTACATGTATCCCTTTAAGGACAAACAGAAAGACAGTAGTAATTATTATAAACTAGGATTTCCACAACATATGGTAATACTAATTAACATAAAACTAAATAAGTATTAAAATTTGTTAAAAAATAAGTAAAATAATTTATTTCAAAATGAGGGTTTCCACAGGATAAACCCTAACTCGAAAACTGTGAGAAAAAACGAGTAAGGATCAAAACTAAACAATGATTGTTTGTATCAGTCTTAAAAACCTTAATTATAAACTCTTACAGAGTAATTCAAACAGAGTACAAAAACTTCGCTTACGGTCAAGAAGGGTAAAAACCTTGAATTTTACATAGAGCATATTATAAAACACCTATTAAACCAAAACAAGCTTGAAGACAGAACTATCTTTACAAAAACCATTAATTTAAACATGCCGTAAATCCAAACATCAAACTAAATACATTGCTCAGTTGAACCGAGACTACCCATCGACTAGCGAGGGTTTGAAACTGGGTATTTCAACAAACAACAAGTAAAAATAAACCACATAACTCATGGTGAGTCGAGGAAGGTTTCCCCAAACCCTGGGTAATTCCATTGACCACCGTGTTACAAGTAGGGTGAAAACCCAACACATGGACCACGGGGCTTACCCGAACTAAGACACGAGCCACAGCATTCATTGGTTGACTGATTTTTTTCTTCACCGTGAAAGCTTAGTGGCGAGCACCTGCAAGAAGTTCAAAAGACTACTGTTAGTAAATAATAACCTAAGATATGATGTGCCTTTGTAATAGCATTACACTTGCTGCAAAGTAGTTGAACTCTAAAATTATTATTTACCTGTCAATGGAAACGACGAACAATCTCATAGAAGCACTGTCACCTATAGGCTTTGTAAACTGAAGACTCAATAACCTACAGGAAAAAACCTCACGTAACAGCAAGCCACGAGGACAGCAAGAGAAACTGGAGCAGACAGGGAGCCACGAGGACGACAAAGGGAAGATTACACAGACAACAAGCCAAGGGCAACGATAATCTCCACAAGTTTGCAGAGTGTGAACCCTAGCCACTAAGAATGGCTTTTAAAAACCACACACTGGTGACAAATGTAACACTGAACCAAGACTCAAGACAACCGGAGCAAAATAGGACTGACGACCGCCAGGAAAGCCAAGCAGAGCAGCCTAAAGGGCCAGCACAAACTGCGGGAAATAAATGATAAGGTTTAGGGTTACAATGGCTATTATACCTTCCACGCTTGGTCAGGAGATGACCATGTGGTTAGTAATTCAAACCATGCAGTGGGTCGTATACTATGGTTTCGTGCATAAAATGATAACCAAATTATTTAATTATTGAAACAAGGTTTAAACTATATCATCAACCCAATAATTGCCATGCAAATCGATTATACTATGCACCAAATATTATGCTAGTTTAATAGTATAACATCAACGTTATGATTACATTGACCTAACAAAACCTTGGTTCATGCTGAAATCATTCATGCATAATACTCATTTCACCATTTACCTTATGTTTATTATTTTGTAACATCAAATACGATTTGGAAGGTTGCATTTATTTTTCTCTAAACATTGTCTTTATTATAGATAGAGATCAAATGTTTTATGGGAGAGCTCAAGCTAATCACGGAACAACTATAGTTTTCCTTTGTAAAAAGACTATAGTTTATACATGGTAAATTTCTTGTAATAACAACCTTACAAGATATAACTTTTATAAATGGCATAATGTAATAGTTTAGAGAATCATAAAATTTAATTTAAACATGTTTATAACCTTGAACTAATTATAGACTGAATGTCTATCTAACAAAATAGATTATGCATGTTTTATAGGAACTAATAAACCAAATGGTAACAAAACTATGAAGTGGACAAAACGTATTGTAAGAACACTATTATGTAATTCTGTTACATAATTCAAAGCAACAATACTTTGATGGATTTTGGTTATGAATTAACTTGGAAATTACTAAAGATTCACCTAGTCAATTGGGTAGTAAAGTAGTTATAGAATTAAACAAAATAACTAGAAAGTCGACCTGTTTCAAGAGCATCAAACTCAGATAAACTGTTTGTATACAATATTTTAATTCAAGAGAAGTATCATAGAAAAATTAAGAAATTGAATAGGAATGATTCTATTGAGTCCAGAAATTATTAGAACCACATGGTTCGACATGAAATTTAAAATATAGGAAAACAATAATCTCATGTAGGAAGGCATTATGATTTTTAGTTTGCACAATCGAGCTTATACTATCAAAAGGTTAACATGCTGTAAGTCATCTCGCAGAAGCGAAATGTGGGACAGTTGTTACACAGATAAGGTAATGTATTGTTGTATAAATACTAAGAAAACAAACATTATAACATTGCAATTTATATAGACTAAAGAAGAAGTACTTTGTAATGGAGATTCTAATTCTTAGAGTTGCAAACATATCTTACTGTCGCTACTTACTTCTAAACTTTATTACAAGAGAAATTAAAGAAGCCAAATGGTTTTACCTCACGGAAGTTGTTTAGAGTTTAGCCGCTTAATTACTAAGCTTTATGATTGCAAATAAAATACTGCTGGATACTTTAAGAATTTTTAAAAAATGTACTCGTTTGATCATACGTGTAAACCTGTAAGAGCCAGTAATCTTTTGCGTTAGCACAATTGCTAAGTAAGCCCAGGATTCAAAAGTTAGATTCCACGTACTTCACATGAAAAGACTCATCAGTAAACTGAAGTAAAACAATACGCAAGAAGACTTTATTCTTGTTACAAAAATGAACTATTGATTTAATATAATTAAGATTTAGTAAAACTATTTACTTGAATGTTTCTTTTATTGCTAACCGTTAGCTGTTAGTAGACCGCAGGTTTTAGCATTTGTTGTTATCTCAAAATTTTAAATTTTTGTGAGAATTTGGGGTTTTGACATGTGGTATCAGAGCACAAGGTTCAAACACTAGGCCTTGATGAAGCCCAGCTAGCTTTGATAAAATAATAAATTAAATTATTATGCTGACGTATTTTATTTTAAATGTTATTCAACGAAGAATTGTTTTTCTGAAGTTTAACAGGCAAGTATGGAAAGGCTGGAAGAGTATGTAGAGGAGGATTCTCCAGCTACTGAAATAGGAAATTTGCCAAGAGATCCTATACCATAGGATTTAACTACCAATTCCTCAGAGTTGTTACAAACTGTAAAAGACTTAAAAACTGAAATGGAGCCTGTAAAGCAAGAAAATGAAAGGATTCTAAAGGCTCAAGAAAAGATGAATCAGATCCTAATTGAAAAGTTTCAAACTGAGGGTAGGTGTAGAAGATTAGAATCAGAAGATGCCAGTCATCAACGAAAATCTAAAAAGATGAAACATACAAAAATTGAAAGTAGTTCATCACCATACTACTAGTGACAGTAGTGATGATAATCTATACACTAAAAAGAGGAAAGACAAACCTTGTGAAGAAATTTCCGGGGAATTCAAAAAGATAAAACCACCAACATTTAATGGAGAGACTGAGAAGGGGGGGGGAAGCTAAATCCTGGTTATCTGGGATGAATAAGTACTTCCAAATATATAATTATTCTAACCATTTAAAGGCTAGAATGGCTATATATAACCTCTCAGGAAAGGCTGACATTTGGTGGCAGGACTTGAAGAGAGTTAAGGGTATAAAAGAAAAGATGTTAATTGGAGTACCTTTAAGAGGTATTTCAAAAAGAAATTCCTGTCTGAGCAGTATTATGAGGAGAGAACCAAAGATTTTTATGAACTAAAGTCAGGTTCAATGACAATGAAGGACCTGAACAGCAAGTTCTTAAGTCTACTTAGGTATGTACCATACCTTGTAGATGAGAAACCAAAGGTACAACGATTCCTTAGTTGTCTACCTTATCATATTAAAGATAGAATTGAATATGATAACCCAAAGACCTTGGAGGAAGACACGATGAATAGCATAGCATTGAGAAGGTTACCTAATTACCAACAGGATGCAGGACTGCTAAAGACCTAATGAGAATTGAGTATTGAATTATAAATCCTCTAGACCTAAGCTAGGATGCATTATTGGTAATAAATAAACATAGGTGGCTCAGGAGAATATACTCCAAATCCTTAGAAATATCATTGTGTGAGGAAATATGGTTATATATGTGTAGAGGTAAATATACGTACACAACTTGCCCAAATTTCTTGAGGATAGCAAGGTAGCGATTAAACGGGAACTTGATTAGATTGATGATTTAGGAGTAACTATATTACCCTTTAAAACTCTCTAAAAGATGTGCCGCAAACTATCACGTATAGTAAAATGATTTAAGCAAAGGGTAAGAAATTCTAAAGTAGTAGCCATGCTAAAACTTGCATTTTCAACACAAATCTTGGCTGGTATTCTTGTATTTGGAAGTCACTGTTTAAAGCACTTCTGTATACTCTAATGAGTCATATTGTCTGTTTTCCTATATTTGCAATTTTTCAACAAGCCTAATATTCCAATTAAATAATTTGATGAACAATGAGATGCAAGTATCATAGCCTAGTTTACTGATACAATCAATGGTTACTGGATCTACTCATCATAACATTTTGGTGGCTTGATGACAACCATGTCATACATCTGAAACTAGGCTTATCTTAACCTTGAAAGGCTTGTTTCTTGTGTAATCTCTTTGGGCATTAACACTCTTGAAGAATTGCTTTTGTCATCAAAATCATTGAGTATATAAATCTTGAAAGTGAATGTCGTCAGCCCTCCAACAACTGTGCACTTAACATTGGTATCATTTGCTTCAGGTCTGAGTTCATTGACTATTGAAATTTGGTTGATAACATTGACAGTAAATGTTGATTATATTGGATTGCTGCTGATATATGTAATACATTGA
Source organism: Pseudotsuga menziesii (assembly GCA_001517045.1). Classification (NCBI taxonomy): domain Eukaryota; kingdom Viridiplantae; phylum Streptophyta; class Pinopsida; order Pinales; family Pinaceae; genus Pseudotsuga; species Pseudotsuga menziesii. The sequence goes on from LPNX010427435.1 coordinate 133,039, forward strand.
CCTTTTGGTTGAATATTTAGGTTGAAATCCTTATTTGGCTTCCAAATTAAATCGATTACATGGGCATCAATTCTGAATTTGTTTTTGTAGTCGATTGCTGAAATTATACGAATCGAAATCGGATTATTGGTGAATCTTCCTTTGACACTTATTCTCCTCTCTTGCGATTTGAATACTAAGGATCTAATTTAATGCTAAAAGAAGGTTTGACACATTTCTTGACATGTTAGTAAAATGAAGGATTGAAAGTTGATAGTGATTTTGTGGTTATAAATCCATTAATAGAGGTATTGAAGTTTTGTGTTTTAAACCTATTACTTGTTCACTAAAGTGACATATATAAATACAAGTCAAACATTGTCTCTTTATGTTCATGATAGTGCTAGATTGAGCATTGAAATCCTTAAAGAGATAGTTTGGCGAATCTACTTCTTGATCCTTGTTGATCTCGCTAAGGCTATTTTGAATATTTGTGAATGATGTTATACATACTAAAAAAGTATTTGTATAGTTACAAGTACTAGCTTCATAATTGTTAAGTAAATGAATTCTTAGAATCATGCTCTTATTGGTGAATGTTCTAGAATTGGTTCCTTGTGCTTGGATTAGAGTTTTGATTTTGAACTATCTTCTGTTTTGATTAGCTCATGGATGGCACTTTCCTTTTGGTATTGATCTAGTAGACAAATAGACTAATTGTTGGAATGGATACTTATTGATACCATTGTCTATTTGTAGAGTCTAGTAAGAACCCTAGAATTGATTCTAGTGCTAGATTGAAGGATCTTGTTGGTAGTCTTGTGATTAAAGCCATTGAGAATTTGATAGAATTATTGTTGCTTGGGTCATATTGAGATTGGCATTTTTAAGAGCTTATATGGATTTGATTATCTAAAGATATTGATATTGAAAATAAGTGAGTTGATAAATGTTGTATAATGTTATATGCTAACATGGAAGGATATGCCAAGAACACTATCAGTTGGGGTTGACTGTTAGAAAAATATTTGCTGCCGCAGATAACGAGGTTAAGTATGGGTGTTGTTTTACTTAATATAATTGTCAAATATCGAGTTTTACAACCAAGGACTAACTGTGGATGATGTTGTTTACATACTAACAGTGCAGGCTTCACCAAGATTATGACCATTGCTACAATCAATGTACATTATGGTATATAAATCCTCCTGTGTATGTAAGTTGCGCTCAATTACTCAGAAAAGAGTAAGGAGTAATTTTTCTAGATGATTTACAAGGTTATATAACTCATGAATGACGATTAAAATTGATTCAAATTATTAAACTCTGATAATTGATTATTGAAATTTTGGGTTATCAATGAATGCTTCGACTGACCATGTAGCCAATTCATGAATCAGGACAATGACAGTAAATTCATGCAAGCACCAAGTAGTGTGTGTTGCAATAATCAAGGTTAAAATTTATGCTAATACAAACAAGAAAAAACTTTTTGGATGTCGCGGGAGCACCATGGTGTTAGGCAAGTGATTGCCGTGTGAGCACACTGGTGTTAGGCAAGCGATTGCTGTGTGAGCACATTGGTGTTAGGCATATGGTGTGGAAAAATACCTAGGCAAAAAAAAATTTGGACATCTAGAAAGACAGGACACTGGTTGATGTCACTAAGGAGAGTAACCTTAGAATCATTGTAAGTCCACACCAGAATGGAAAAAGGAACTCAAAGGGAGTTTGGAAAATATAACGAACGTAAAAACATGTTAAATGAATTTCCAAGAGACTGTTACATGCTTAATGTGTAAGGTGAAGAAATGGTTCCTCAGGTAGAGGATGACATAATTGTCCCAAAAGTTGGAGATAAAACCAACAGTAATAATCATGTTTTATTGATGAATAAATTGCATTATGAAAATGATTGGGTATTATGGCACCAATGAACACTAGAAAATTGCATATTGTTATAATGCAAAAGAATCTATGGCTTATGTTTAAGTTGAATTATAATTTTGTACATGATGTACTGAAGAAAATTGCGCTAGACCTGAACTTGTTGCAGGAAAACTACAGGTTTTGGACGATACCAACTGGAGAAGATATGAAAAGATCGCAAGGGATCAGGATGAAGAGGACGAGGAAAAGAAAATATGATAGAATGGAAGCAGGGAATTGATTGAAAACATGAACACTGAGGATGGTGTTATTTTTAAGGGGGAGAGGATGTAACGTCCCTCTCGCAAGAACACTAGATATATTGTAAATTCTATTGTTATTGTATTCGTCTTCTGGTGAGGAGCTCAAGGCCAAGGCCCCACCAGAAATGAGACCTATATGTATATTAATTACCTAAGTGGAAAACTTAGGAGACATACGATAGTGGCACCTTTTAACAGGGGGCTAACCAAAACTTACAAAGGCTAAAACGAATCGGCTAGGGAGCCACATTGATACCATAACCTTACGTATCGCTTTGATTAAGACAGTGTTTGGGAATGGATTCCTACTTCACAGAGGAAAAGACTTATCCCGACTAAGACACCCTAGCTTAGTACTTAACCCTAATATGATTATGGAAAGAGTTACAAAACCTTTAAAAAAATGTTGACGTTAATGAGTCAAGAAATTTGTGAAATTAAATACGTATATGTGTGTGTGTGTGTGTGTGTGTGTGTGTGTGT
>LPNX010427435.1:137764-153812 GCA_001517045.1 Pseudotsuga menziesii
ATAGTAGTTCACCCAACTAAGAAAATGGGTCAAGACGAGTGAGGGGTTGTTCCTTCAGGAGGGGCATCGATTAATTAACGACCTACACCATAGGCATTGCCCTAAGTTGGATTAAGTCGAGATCAAGATGATCCTTGAGTTAACCAATAGAGGACCCGTATGATCCTATGTCTGATGTCCACACTTCCTTTCCCTTGCAAGACAGAGAAGAAGGTATTCTTTACATAGGAGTGAAATCGACTTATGACTAACCATTTTCATATACAAAGGTTGTTGCTATAATAATAAAAAGAGAGAGAACAACTGGAAAAAATAAATAAATAATAATAATAATCCTAAGTAGGACGAATCCATCATAGATATGAATACATGAGGATATTTGTCCTCCTATGACAAGTGAGAGGTCATATTTCTTGGACATTTATCCTTATTATATTTTTTCCATTAACCATTACATGGAATTAAAATAAATAATTGTTTTTAAGGCAAAAAGACTCATGTGGGAAGAAAGCATGCCTCCGGCTAAATTCTTAAATGGAGAAATTAAAGGGGGGCAATCCCGGTAAAAAATAAGGACAGAATTTGCTAACCGACGAAATTAAAGGGGGTCAGCCCCGGCCAAAAAGGAAGGGCAGAATTTTCTGCCTTGATTAAGGAGCGCTTGGTGCACCCAGGTAAAGGGACCATTGCTCTTTTTCTTTCTTCAGGTATTAAATTGACTTCAAAATCGTGGCAAAAGGGGGAGGGGGAAAAATAACCAGCTCTACATGGGACGATGGGTTTTCCATATACCAATAGAAAGTTTGTTGCAGGGGTAGCGTTGCTGCTCGGAAGGTTTGAGAGACTGATTGTAAACCAGAACCCCTCACTGCCTGCACGAAGATACCCCTTGGAGAATGCATAGGTTTAAGACATTTCTTACCTAAACAGGTTATTCTTTAACGAGATATCGACTCTAATGGAGGATTTGACTCATTACCCCATCTCGAAGGTATCAACTCGCTATCTAGAAATCGATGTACATCGCAGTTTTGATGGCAAGTGATTTGACTTTTGTTCAACTCTGAAGAAATATGGTTTATCAGCTTGGTAAATCTAGGACGTGGTCATATATATATACATATCTCCTGAGTTATAGTTTGGTTAGGGTCTAACTATGACAAAATTACTGTGTGCGGTTCAGTAAAAATTATCAGAAAGTTTATGTGGCTAGTATTTTTTATTCAAACCCTTGATGGCCTTAATTATTTTTTTTCTGCGACTACTTAGAGTTTGTCCTAGGCTGTGGTCACCATCGGCTTAGTAAAAACCTATGAGTAGTATCTCTGTCGAGGTTTTCTTTGTATAGAAGATTTTGTGTGGGGATGCACTTAGCCTCCAGATTTTAAAAAAAAATGTATGATCAAAACAGTTAAATTTTAGATCAGAACATGGCTAGTGACCAAAGATTCCACCTGATGATATCCATAATGAATTTCGACTGCAAAAAACTAGGTTTTGACCATCTTAGAGTCGCACCATCTGCAAATGGGATGATGCCAATGTAGAGACTTTAATAAATAGGATGGAGCCACTTGATATACCGATTTATGAAGCTCAAATCTGCTTTAACATCTCTGGATTAAATGGATAATCCCTAGGGTTTTGTTTGAAGCAAAACACTATGCACGAAATGGGTAACTTACTATAAGTAATTTTCATATTTATTTCTTTGTGCAGCCACCAACTTCGTTCTAACCCACTTGCAGCTGACACATTGAAATCCAATCCCCACACTCAACACGTCTCTATTTTGTTGCCCACCTAAACCCACTATCGTGACTTAAACATCTTTAAGATCCTATTTAATTGCACAACGATCATGGATAAATAATGGATCTGAAAGTCAATTGTAGCGTGTTGTCTGCATTAATGCCTTTCGAATTTTCTATGAAATTTTATTCCCCATTTAATATTTATAGTTCAATCCCACCATGGATCCTTTACCGATATAACAATCAGCTATTTAGCATCTTTGGGTTTGGATAATCCCTTTGAAAAGGTTCAAATCTTGACAGGCCTGCACAGCCCCAAAGCTCAAGTTTTATTATATAGTAAGTATGGGAGACTGGGGTAGGAAAATTTCCAGGAATTTGTTTGTGTTTCTTTTTAGGGGTTAACATGAGGAAAAATTGTCGGTTTCACTGGAATTTTGACAGTGTCATTTTTAGGTACTTTACTTTTAATTCTAGGTCTAGAAAGCCTAGCTTACAAGTAATTATTTGAATTGTTAAGAGTATTGAATATTGGGTCCCTTGTCGGTTGTTTGATCTTTTCATTATGAATTTATATCCCAGCGTTTTGAGTAGAGGAGGGTGGGATGCCTATATTTCTCAGAGGAGAAAACTTGTTGGAATTTTATAACGTTCATATTATAGTTGATCGATTCTATGCAAAGAACAAAAAATAATTATGGCAGCCTTGTGGTTGCGGATTGTAACCTTTTGATATAATAAATGTCACCAGATGTGACCTTTTGTGGACGTAACCCAGGGGATTGGGTGAACCACGTATCCCAGCGTCTCTTTTGTGTTGATGTCTAAATTGTTTCAGTCTCTCTAGTGTTGACGTCTGAATTATTTATTTTCCCTGTATTGGTTTAGTTTTGTTACTCAGCACTTGTCTCTGCAACCTTGTCCATTTTATTAGATATATTAGAAACGAAAATCAAGGAAAGTATTGGTAACATAATGTTTTCTTATCCATACACTAGTTTTGTTTAAAGGCTCTATGATAATGAAAGGCATTGTATGTATGATGTGTAAATCACAAAATTTATCTTAGTAGCAGTAGTTGTTGTGGTTGTATCAAGGCTTTAACTTGTTTATCACTAAAGGAGATGTTACCTTTGAAAGGCGAGAAAATTTGATTAAGAGTTTTTCACATACTATGGATTTATAAGAATATATATATGGCATGTATACTAATAAAGTTGCAAATAATCAGATCTTTTCGCTAGGGTAATTTGCTTAGATTTTTCCTTGAAAAAATGGGTATGTGTTAGTTGGTTTGTTACAGATTGACTAGTAATTAAATAATTAATCCCTTAAGAGAGATCCATATTGTTGGTCGAAGGATTAAAAGAACATCGGAGTATGCATCAAATGACAGGTTAATTTCTACACCTAAGTACTCTGCCAATGAGAGGTTTACTTAATAATGTGAATACTAGAAGGCATAATAAGCACATTTTTTGGTTTATGTTATCAATAGCAAAATCTTAGCGAATTGGATGCAAATTGCATGTTTGATTTTTCCGTAGAAGAGGATGGATGTAAACTGTCAATTGATTGTTTTACAATGCATGTATTTGACATTAGCGAATTGATTGGACATACTTCATTGATATGCCCTATGAAATCTGCCACTAACAGAATTGACTCGTTTGAAGAACAAAAAAAACAAAAATTTTACCCCTTTTTCACACACTATGGCATTGAGGTATACGAGGTATTTTACAATGCCTATCTGGATTTTATTCTCCATACCTCTTCTATTTTCCTTGCAGCATTTAGAATTTTAGTGTTCAGCTCTTTCTCCTACTTCAAATTCGTTGGAGTCACCTCGTATGCTTCCATTCTGGATTGTATAGTGGCTAAATGTTTTTGAATTTTGATTTTGTGATTGTTTGGATTCTTGAAACCTTCCTTAACCCATTTCTTTAAGGCAGATCACACTGATCTTAATTTTGATTCCCAAATGTAACTGGGAGATCCATAGGGTTGGAGGTTCCACTCCCTTTAGATTGAATCCACAATTTTATCATCGTGTAACCAGATCAGGTTGAATTTGAAAGGAATGGCCCCAAGATTGATTGGAGGGGATAGAATCAAAGAAATTGTCTTATGGTATTAGACTGCCGAGGGGAGATCGAGAGAGGTTGGAAGGAGGTATTTCTACAAAAAGGTGGAGCTTACCAGATATCTATCCAACCTTGCTGCTACACATCCAATTCAAGTTCTTCTATTACTCCATGTGTACTTTCTATTCTTCAATGGAATGTCTAGCAGATCCAGATCCTCCATCAAGTCCTCCAACTTCTCACCAAAAGGTTCCCTGACCTTTGTTCCTCCACATTTCTCAAATTGTGACTTAGTTGTATTGAAGTCCCCGGCAATGATGAGATATTTTCCACATAGATCCTCCTTTGGTTTGTTGAGATATTTCCATAACATTGTCTTGTCCCTGTAGTGTGTTGTCTCATATACATTATAGATGTATCAATAATTTAAGTCCTCCTTTTCCTGAATTTCTATCAATAACCAATGATGGATTTCTCTGATTGATTTGACCAAAAATTGAAATGAGATTATGGTGGCTATTCCCCCATATGCTTCTTTGGATCTTATGGCTTTACCTTTGCTATTTTTCCATAAAAGACATAAAAGTGACATAGCCTCCACATCTGGCATTTTTGTCTCTTGGAGTAGAAGCATATCTGGCCTCTCGGATTTGATTATCTCTTTTATGTCTTCTACTTTGCTTAAGCCTCCCAGACCCCTGCAGTTCCAAGAGATGGTTTTAAACATTTCTTTAATGATTGAGATCCTTCTCGGGATCTACCATCTCTTCTTTCCCCCCCAGAATTTTTAGGATACTGGAGGAATTTCGTTTCCTCGAGATTTCTTTGTCTCCCTAGCTCTAACTCTCTGTTTGCTTCTTTTTCTCTAAGCTAACTCTGCGACTTTCTTCCTCTAGTATTTGATTTCAAGTCTACTTCATGTGATTCATGGGATCCTTGTGAAGGTGATCATTCTAGGGAGAAACCCTGTAGCGTGACTTTGTTATGTTTTACCATCTCTTCATAGGTTCCTCCTAGTGTTGTAGACCCTTCCAAAGGTTTTTTGTCCCTTTCATTTTTGGGAGACATGGGAGGGGCACTTATTGTTGCATGTGTTTCTTCTTCTTCTGTTTCAGCTGATATTATTTCCAAGGGAAGGATTTCTCCCTCTTCCATGAGAAGTGCCTAGAATTAGTTAATGATCGAGACTTATTTTCCTTCTTTAGGATTTTCCTTGCTTATCTTTGGTTGCACCTCACTTAATACTGGATGCATTTTCCTTCCCCTTTTTGTTTGCTTCCATCCTTCCTCTTGATTTGTTTTTGAGGTTTCTTGAACTACCTTTGGAATTTTTTTGCGAAGTGACCGTACTCATGGCACTTCTTGCATTTGAACAATAGTTGTTCATAGTATATCTTTTGCATGTGTTACCATCCTTCCATGTATAAGTTTACGGCTTCTGGCATGCCTTTCTCGAGGTCTACTTCTACGTAGATCCTTGCACACGAAAACAAAGGGCCCTTTGGTTTCGCTTTGTCAATGTAATTTCTGAGATATTTCCCTATTGCTTGTATATTTTCATCATTCCAGTAGTGCAAGGGAAGATGTGAGAGGCGAACCCAGACTGGAACCACCAATAAGGCATCCTTTTCTCGGTCGAATGATAGGCTCCAACAGTTTAGATATAAACCAAGAGGACCCATGAAGTAGGGTCCTCTTCTGAAGATAAGATCTCTATCATCTTAAGCTTATCAATTTTATCATAAGCTTTGCATTTAAAAAAATATTTTTAATAAAAAATATTTAAAAAATTAATTTACATAAAAATATTCAAAATTTGTAAATGTTATTGTTGTAAAAAAAATAAGATTTATTTTTGTTCAAGTTTATCTTTATATATATATATATATATATATATATATATATATATATATATATGAATGAAATATTTTGCAACTTTATTGAAACACTATAATACATTTCAGACTTGTATGTTAAACCAGGATCGATCCATCTTAAACCTGGATCTAGAAAGCACCGAGAGGGATCCAATTTATTTACCTGTAAGTTATTTTTATCTTAAACTTTTAAATGTTTATAAAAAATTACAACTCAAACATTTTGATGCGTTTAGTGTTCAGTAAATCCGGGTTTAACATGGATCTTTTAATTACTTTTCATTTAGTTTTATTATTTGATAAATTAGCCAACATGTTTTTCTCTATATTATTTTTTGTTTAGACTATATAAATATATGATTCCATAATATAATTTTTTTTTTTAATTTATGTCGGTTAGCATAACGTGACTAACGTGACAGGATCTCCCCCATACTGAGCTAAGAGCACCGAGACAATTTTATTATTACGAAAACTCAATAAATTTTAATAGTATATGTTGCAACAAATCAATAAATTTTAATATTGTATGCTGCACAACCACAAATCAATAAATTTTAATATTGTATGTTGCACAACCACAAATCAATAAATTTTAATATTGTATGTTACACAAACACAAATCAATAGATTTTAATATTATATTTTGCATCAAATGATAATTATAAATAATCATTAAATTTTAATACGAATTTATAATTTTTACAATTTTATTATTACAACAAATCAATAAATTTGAATATTATATGTTGCAGAACGATAAATCAATAAATTTTAATATTGTATGTTGCATAAGTAATAAATATATATTTTAACATTTTTCTTGCTTTAAATGATAAATATGTTTTAACATTGTATGGTGCGTTAAATTGTTAATTAAGTTTTAACATAAATTTAATTTTTTATTTGGTTTATTTTTACATTTTTTGGATTTTTTTTTAAATTTATTGACATAACAAAATGTTTATACAAATCGCAAGATTGTATGTTAAATGATGAGTAAAAATTGTAATTTTACAACTTTATTAATATAATCGAATGATTGCACAACTATGGGTAGTAGTTTTCCTTAACATTTGAGGACTAGAGGGATCATTACTGAAGCAGTAGCTCGAGCGTAGGGTTTGGAGTCTGCTAGGGTTTTGCAGTTCTACCATATGGCATCTGATGAGGTGGACAAGGCCACCCTCTTCAACGAGCTCCTCTAATGTATATTATTTCATGCATTTAGTTTCCTCACATAGCAAGAAGGTAACAAGTGGATCCCCCCCGAAGTTTGTCTAGTGGATTGAAGATGTGTCTTTTGTTGCCCTACCGCTAGAGGATACCATTCATGTTGCACTTTCATTGGAAGATCATGCCCTGATAGGGAAGTCCACAGAGAGTTGGGTCTAGAGGAACTGGAGGCCACTGATTACCCAAAACGTAGTTTCATACTCAGTGGGTTGAGGTTATTTTTTGTTTGAATTTGGATGGAAGGTAGATAAGGATATAATATTTTGAAACGACCCTTACTTTAGGGGGCGCAAGGTCTATATTTGAACATATTTTGACCCCATGATAGATATTCTTAAGTCCGTCCCAGTCAGGGTCAGGATTCCAAACCTGTCAATGCATTGCTGGAATCCAGAATCGCTAAAATTGATCAAAATTGAATTGGGAAGATTTATTGACATGACAAGTCCCAAAGACCAATATGCCTGCACTCAGATATGTTTGGAGGTGGATCTTGAAGCCTGTTTACCTAAGGTTATCAAGCTTACGGTTGGAACCTCGTATCATTTTCAAAAGTTGTATTATGAACAGTTGTCATTCAAGTGTAGAGGTTGTCATGAATACAGGCATTTTCTTTGTAACTTCCCTCAAAAACAGGAAGCCCAACAAGAAAATAAAGAAGGTTGGAAATAAGCAAAGAAAATATAGTCAAATCCAAAGGGAAGGAAAGCACCAAGAAAAGAGGTGAAAAATAACATGTTGAGGAAATCCTCTTCGTAAATAAATCATGTACTTCAGAAAGCCAACACGAATAGTTTTGGATCTCTAGTTAATGTAGAGAAAACTAAATCTGATGAAAAAAAACAACCAAAAATAGAAGTCACCCCATCAAATCAATCTAAGAAATAATTCGTCCCTTTGACTCATTCATATTCAGGAGCAATGGTGGTAAAGGAAGGAGGAATTTAGGAGAATTCAGAATAGGAAACTGATTCTGATGAAGGGGAAGAAGAGGAAGGGTAAATCGAGATGGTTACACTTGGTAAGAAGAAAGAAAGAGGAAGGAAATTGTCTAAAGCATTAATGGAGCAAGCTATATACAAGGATAAGCTTCAAGGTTCTCAACAAACCTTGGAAAAACTCCTTCGAAATCCCATAAATACTTTTCAACAATGGAAATCCCAGAAAGGGATTCCCTCTTCTACCAAGAGTAAGTAATGAAGCTTCTCTCCTAGAACTGTAGAGGTCTGGGAAGTAAAGTTAAGGAATATGCTACGAAAATTTGATCAGAATATCCCAACCAGACCTTTTGTTGATCCAAGAGACAAAGATGGAGAAATAACCATTTCTTCAATTAAGTGCAATTTTTTGGAAAAAAAGGAGAACTCGCAGTCAGTTCTAGGGGAGCCTCCAGAGGAATTGGAACTTTATGGGATGCTCAAAAGTTTGAGTTGATTGAATACAAGAATTGCACCCATTGGATTCTCACTAAGCCATTGCATAAAGTCTCTAATATCAGGTAAGTCTCTTTAATATTTAAGTCCATGTCCTTTATGCTGAAAAAAAATTGTTGGAATCTCTTGAGGAAAGTAAGCAACAGTTCTTCACTGGATAATGTCATTCTAGCCGATGATATAAATGTCATTCTGAATCAAGTTGAAAAAAGAGGAGCTTATTTGGTCAGAGATCCGATAAGGGAACAAGTTGACAAGCTTACCTTAGACTGGGACCTTTCTGATGTCATCCTATCTAAGGGGAAGTTTACTTGGACTAACAAGAGGTTGGGTCTAGGGCATATAGCTTCCAGACTTGATAGATTTATGATCGAAGATTCCTTTATTCTTCTTGGACTAAATTCCTCCTCTAAAATCCTACCTTTTGTAATACACCAAGAATTAATAATTTATTATTAATTTCGACAAAGATATTTTATTTTATTATTTTAAATTTTTTGATAGAAAGTCAAAAATAAAACAAATGTAATGGATTATCCTTATATTAATAAACGATACTAAAGGGCACAGGAATGAAATAGTTTTTGAAGAGTGGTTGCTGACCTACAAGAGGAAAAGACAAGTGGTTGTATCTGTTGAGTGATAACTCAAGGTGCGAGAGGTATCTTCCCCAAAATCAGGTCACAACTCTTTGTTGAGTGCTAAAGAGAAGAAGACTAATAAATGATCAAGTCATAGGAAAAATACTATATAATAGTATGTCCATTAGAAAACAGGAGGCCAGCATTGGATGGGGATTGAATTTGATAATGCAAGAGATGGCACATTAAGTGGATTTTTCTCTTGTGTTTTAGAAAATAGGCTCGGGGTTCTGGATCAAGTGACTTGGATACTATAGGAGTTGGTTGGGAGGAACGACTATTTCATTGATTTTTTCCCAGCAGTGGTGCCATTTTCTTATTTTGTTGCTTATTATTGAATTTAGTTACAATAGGATGTGTTTCTTAAATTGAACTGCAGCTATATTTTCTACGTAGGAATATTTATGCATCTGTGTAGGACAAATATCCATGTTTCTGTATTTTAATCATGTTTGTACAATGTTATATTAATTATTTATGCATCTCTAATTGGGCATCCATACCCGAATCGAATATTTCTAGTGATGGGTATTATTGTAATAATTAGTAAACTCTGAGCATAATCATTTTATTCTTGTTCAGGTTTTTGAATCTCTACACTATCTTCAATTAACTAGTTTACTGTCTGTAATTCTTTCCTACCAAAGCTAATTTCTCACAAGGTTAATCCAAGGGATAAAACTATTGTGTTAAAAAAAGAAACATTTAATTTAGAATCTAGTTCATATCTGAAAGGCCTTAGAAGCTTTTATATTGAATATATCCTATTAAAAGAAATATGTTACAAGTCCACATTTTTTAGATCAAGGTTGGTAGATCGGGATCCATCATGATCAATGTAATTACCCTACATTTATATATATATATATATATATATAGGTATTATGTATTACAAAAGGGAAATTTTTAAACATATAATCGAAAAATATAGTACAGTGGATGTATGCCCTATCGGCTTAAGCACTGGATATTATTAAAATTTTCTTAAAACCCCTATTCAAAACAAGACTGTCCAGATCGAGATCTTTGGGATCAATTTAAACATCTACGAATATCTTAATTTTGAAAATCATCAAATAAAGGATTATATTAGTTATGATAAACATAACCTATCCAACTAATCACTCAAGAATTTGCAAATATCCTTTCTCAAATATTACACTATCAGTTAAAAACTGGAAATCAAGGTAATCAAAGCAAATCAAATTATCATTAGCCATCACTGAATCTTCTAAGATCTGTCCTAAGATCGCATTGGCTAAACATATGGGTATTTAACCCATGGCAACAATAAAGTTAATACTACAAAATTCCCATTTAAAAAGAATCTAGGTATCCTTTTTAAGCAGTGAATATTATCAAACTTACTCATGGTAGTAAGACCAACGAAGGATGGAAACCATTGATGAAAACAAAGAATTATACAAGTATAACTACGGTATAATACATGACAGAATTTTCACTGAAAATGCAAAGACCTTAAGAGTCATATCAATATAAATTATACCTTATACAGTATCAAAAACTACAAAATGCTTAACCAACAAACATCTAAGTGCGGAAATATGGTTTGCAAAAGCTTATTTTCTAAAAATTTGAAATGAAACCTACAATCCGCAATTACAGAAGGTTAAATGCAAAAGGATAATTCATTTTTTTTAAATGCAACCCCTAATCTACAATTTGAGAAAGGATCATTGCGGAAGGGTAAATTGATTGAATTTTTTTTAATGCAACCCGCAATCCACAATTTGTGGAATGGTAATTTGGAAAAAAGTTTAAAAGCGACCCGCAATCTGCAATCCACAATTGTAGAAGGATCATTGCGTAAAGATAATTGTAGAAGGATCATTGTGGTAGGATATTTATGGAATGGTCATTGCAGAAAGGACATTGCGGAAAGATGTCTGTAGAAAGACTAATAAACTTAGAAGACTAGGTTTGAATAGGTAAATGAATTGGAGCCTAATTTTCAGAGCTGAGTTCAAAGATTGATGAAAGGTTGAATTAACAACTAAAGTCAAGAATGAGCAATGAACATTCAAAGTTTAATAATTCCATGTTACAGTTAATTGAAGAACGCGTGATGATATTGTTTACTTAAAAAACTTCTACGTTGCACAACTGGTCATGTAACAGTAAAGTATGTTTTAGTAACATAAAAGGAACTATGACCGATGCCTTTATCAGCATGTAGGTACTTTATTGATGTGTCTTTAGATATATGTTTTAACAATTTATTTATTTACTTATGGATTCTCTAGGTTTTTGCTAGAATGGTATCAGAGCATGGTTACAACACTAGGATTGAACCGACTCAACACTAAAACTTTTAGTTAAACCAGAAAACTAATTTTATTTTATTTTTGGTTTGATTCCCTTACAAACAGGAAGATATGGATAACTTTATTTTCCAGGAAAACTATGGCAGGTGCAGGAGTGTTTGCAAAAGTACAATCTCACCCTAGAAACCCTATAAACAAGGAGGAGGGTGAAATATGGGTAAACGTTAATGAGAGTCAAACTAATAACCCATATGAACTGCAAAGAACTGTTTAAGAACTAAGGACAAAGTTAAAAATAGTTAAGGAGGATAATGAACGAATCTTGAAGGCTCAAGAAGAATTGAATAATATTTTACTAGTTAAAATACATAATGATAAAAAAGAGAAAAATAAGGAACCTAAACAAAAGATGCAAAAAAAACTATATCTTACAAATGTAAGGGAAGAAAATAGGATTTTTCCAGTCATGGGGATGAAACTTCCAATGAGGAATCAACCGAACACTACACAGAAAAACCACAACATTCCAATGAAAGTAGTGATGATAATAAAAAGAAATACAAATACAAATTGTATGAAGAAATCTCTGGGGAATTAAAAAAAATTAAACCACCTATGTTTAACGATGAGATTGAGAAAGGATAAATGACGTAATCCTAGTTGTCAGGGATGAAGAAATACTTCCAAATCTATAATTACTAAGACAAACTGAAAGCTAAAATGGTCATATATAATCTAACTGGAAAAGTGGATATATGGTGGTAGGATATAAATAAAGTAAAAGGAATAAAGGAAAGATAAGTAACCTGGAAAAATTTTAAAAAATCTTTCAAGTGAAAATACCTCTCAGAACAATACTAAGAAGAGAAGGATAAGGAATTTTACGAGTTAAGACTAGGATTTATGACCACGAAATATCTCTGTAGTAAATTCCTCAGTTTACTTCGTTGCATACCATATATAATAGATGAAAAACCAAAGATACAACGCTTTCTCATTTGTTTGTCTATAATGTTTAAATAGCGGATTGAGTATGAAAATCCAAAAACGTTGGAAGAAGCAATGAGAAAATCCAATTTCTGTTATGACCATAATAAAAATAAAAGAGAAAGTGTACCCAATTGGAGGACTAAAAGACAATATAACTATGATCCGGAAGAAGAATAATAAATTCCACAAAAATGCAGGGAATAATTACAAAGGGTATCAATGCAGTAACTATAAAAATTTAAACCACAAAATTCTCCAGCGAAAGAAAAGGAACCTCCCACTACTTTTAATAAGAACACTACACATAGGGAACCCTTAAAATGTTGGGAATGAGGTGAGCCACATTGATTTAAATATTTTCCAATAAGAAAGAAAAACTTTAATGTTCACTCCATTCAACAAGTTTTTACAGTTGGATACATGGTGAGGAGTATCCACAGAATCGGCAATGCATTGGAGAATCGAAAAGCAAACCATCAACCTTCAATGGTCGAGATTGAAGGTATGATAAAAATTCAATCCATTTCCATACTAATTGATATAGGTGTAAGCCTGAGTTATGTATCACATAGGATTGTTGAATTATGTAAATTAGTACCAGAAAATTTTCAAAAGTCATGGTTGGTACAGTTAGGCACAGGTACTAAACGTAAAGTCACTAGTTATGTTAAAGGCTTCCAAATATTAATGAATGATTTCAATACGCATGTTGATCTGAATATTTTACCATTACATTCCTATGATATGTTGATAGGAATGGATTGGATAGAAAACCATAGAGTAATGTTGAATTGTTTTTACAAAACCTTTATATGCATAGATGATACTGGAAACACCATTAAAGTTAAAGGAATTCCAAGAAAAATTATAATTAGAGTGTTCTCTGCTCTACAAATGAAAGTATTTGTATGGAAGGGATGTAAATTATTTGTTTTTTATCTAATGGTTAATAAATATAATGATGATAAACTTAAAATAGAAGATATACCTATCATAAAGGATTTTAAAGACATCTTTTCGGAAGAAGTCCTGAGACTACCTCTGAAAAGAGACATAGACATTACAATCAATCTGATACCTGGAGCGATACCAAAATCGAAATATCCTTACTCAATGAACATAATAGATCTTACAGAACTTGATTCACAATTACAAGAATTAATTGACAAGAAATATATTCGACCTAGTGTTTCCCCTTGGGAAGCATCGATCTTATTTGTAAGGAAGAAAGACATAACCTTGAGATTGTGTATAGTCTATCGACAACTAAATCAAATGACTATTAAAAATCGATATCCTTTACCCTGGATAGACGATCTATTTGATCAATTCTGTGAGGGAAAAATATTCTCTAAAATATATGTAAGGTATGGATACGATCAGGTGCAGATTAAAGATGAAAACATCTTTAAGACTTCTTTTAGGACCCGTTATGGTCATTACAATTTTTTTGTAATTCCTTTTGGGTTGACAAACGCACCTATAGAATTTATGTGCTTAATCAATAGTATTCTAAGTAACCATATGGATAAATTTGTAGTCGTCTTCATTGACGACATATTGATTTACTCAAAGAATAAACAAGAACATGAAGAACATCTAAACATAATTTTACAAGCATTAAGAGAACAACAACTGTATGCTAAGTTCAACAAATACGACTTCTTTAAAGACATGACCTCAATATCTAGGACACATAGTGTCCAAGGATGTAATCTCTGTCGACCTCGATAAAATTAAGGCTATTGCTGAATGGCCAGTTCCTAAAAATGTAACAAACATAATATCATTCATGGGGATTACCGGTTATTATCGAAAGTTCATAGAAGAATTTTCTAGGATATCCTACCCCATAACTTCAGTTCAAAATAAAGGTAAAATGTTTGAGTGGACTGAAAAGTGTATGGAAAGACTTAATAAATTAAAACATATGTTAACTATTGCCCCCGTCCTAAAAAATGTTGATCCTTTTAAGGATTTCATCATATGTATTGACGCTTGTAAGGAAGGATTAGGCAGGGTGTTAATACAAGAATATTATTTCATGACTTATGAATCTATAAAACTAAAAGAGCATGAAAAGAATTACGCTGCGTGTGACTTAGAACTTGTTGCAATTATTTATGCATTAAAGATGTGGCGACATTACCTCCTTGGAAGAAAATTTATGTTAATTTCATATAACATAAGTTTAAAATAGTTATTTCACCAACAAAATCTAAATCCTAGACAAGCCAGATGGTTTTCTTTCTTAAGTGAATATGACTTCGAAATAAAACACATAAAGGGAAAAGTAAAACAAAGTTGTAGACGCTTTGAGTCATCACACAAATTTACTATTTGCAAGCAATGGTTATGAATCAGATCTGAAAAATCAGATCTTAAGTGAAGAAAATTTTGATAAAGAATGCCAAATTTGAAAATAAAAGACTACAAAAATAAAAATAACCAAATAAAAACAGATTTTAGCCTAAATAGAAGAGGATTGTTGCTACATAAAAATAGGATGTACATACCAAATACAACAGAAATCAAATTAATAGTCATGAATTAGTTACATAAACAACCTTATTCATGACATCCTAGATACCAGAAGATGATCACCATGATCAGAAAGGACTTCTTTTGTCCTAAGATGAAGAAAGAGATAGCAGAGTACTTAGCTCGTTGCATCAACTGCCAACAAGTAAAGGCAGAACACCAACATGCAACAGGGTTATTACAACCACTACCCATTCTAGAATCGAAGTGGTAAATAACTAGCATGGATTTTATAACAGGCCTACCTAAAAATTTCAGGAAACATTAATCAATTATGGTCGTAGTTGATAAGTTAATTAAAGCATATCATTTTATTCCTCTAATATCTACTTATAAGGTTGTAAACATTGTAGATATTTTCAAGTTACATGGAGTACAAAATGTAATAATCTTAGATAGAGATGCAAAATTTACAGGAAATTTTTGGAAAGCTTTGTCTAAAGGGTTAAGTACACAGATGAATTTTAGTACTGCATATCATCCACAAACGGATGGGCAGACTAAAAGAGTAAAACAAGTCCTAGAATACATGCTAAGAATGTATGTAATGGAAAAAATAGGTAAATTTGTTAGAATAATCGACCCATTGTTACCCATATTTTACATTAATTAATCATTTGTGTCTTATTCCTAGATTACTAGATTCACTAGTGGAAAATTAGAGATTAGTGACCAGGAGACCAAAATATTTGGTCACCATAGTTTTTTTCAAGGGATAAATGACCAAAATTGATAAATTTAAGTGAGCTAAGTAAAAAAGACCAAGATAAATGACCACTTTTGGTCACGGGATAAAAGCCAACTAAAAAAGACCAAGATAAATGACCAAATTTGGTCACGGGGTATCTAGACTAAAAATGACCACATACCAATTGGTCATTTTTACTTGGCACTCCGGCAATGAAAAAAATTGCAAATTTGACAATGAATTTGTAAATTTTACCAAATTCTAACACTGTAGATGGATTCAGAGACCGAGGGCCTTTGAATCCATCTGCAGTGTTAGAATTTAGTAAATTATAACATATATATAATATATATTTACACGTCCCTATATTAACAAAAATGAATTAATGCAACCGAGCTATAAATTAATTTGGAGTACATGACCTTCACATATAAAAAAACCCACTAAAGCCACTAAACCTTGGCATATAATGTTAATTATAAGGCTAATTTGCATGACCTTGGCATATAATTATAG
>LPNX010427435.1:154150-164926 GCA_001517045.1 Pseudotsuga menziesii
CTAAAAAATACCAAATTTGAGCAATTTTAAGTGATGTGGCTATAAATGATCAATCTAAACTATTAATACAACTAAATAATGACTATGCTAATATAAATTAGTGGTAGTTCTTACTTATATGTAATTGAGTTTTGGTAGTGTAATCATTTTAATGTGCTTTATCATCTTGATCATGATTAGGATTTTTCATGTTGAATTCATTTTTGCAGTATCCATGGACATTGTATTGGTTATATATGATTTGGAACGCCACACCCAATCACATGTACAATATAATTATTTTATATCATGAATTCATACTTGATCCTAAACCACTTTTTACCAACTAGCTTAATCTCAGTCATGGTTGGAAACATATAATATATAATAGTGTTTCTCAATTATGTTTATATATTAATTTTGATCCAAATTCAAATAACTTCACTAAATCTTATTGCAATATTAAGTTGTTGAGCACGTTGTCCAAGAGTAGGTATAGAATCTACATCATGGCATGTTATAAGAGCTTGTAATCATGTGGTTGTATAGGAGGCTCCTAATAAGCTTCATAATCTTTGTCTTATATTATTTGATGCTTTTTAATATATGGTTTCCTCAACCAAGGTGTTCAAGTTAGTTGAACTTCTTTCTAAACATCTATGGTCTTCATAACAATCCCCTTGTAAACATTATTTAAAGATCAATCCATATAATCAATTAAACATATGAACATTTATATCTTGATAATTCGACATTTGTGAATAATATTATATAAAAAATCTATGTAACATAAGTTATATATTATTATATACCATATAAATACGATATATAATGTATATTTTATATTAAATATACGTATATATTATATATAAATAATATAAAAACAAAAAATAATTATAATTACAAAACAGAGACATGACAGGCATCCCATATACACAAAACCCACATTTGAATACACACACAACCATAGCAACCATGAACCCGTGACCAGAGTGACCATGAAGCTATGATGAAACGTGAAAGGAGGTGTATTTTGCGCCAAATCTGTGGCTTTGGTGGGAAGGGGACCTTTTGTGGGGTTTCAAGAGGCAATTAGGGAGGAGACATTAAGCCATAAAAACTATGAAGCCAACTGAAACCTGTAGGAAAAAGGTGTATTTGGTGCCAAATTATCTTTGGCTTTGGCCAGAAGGGGACACCATATTTGGAAATTGGGAGAAGGGGTTTGAGAATTTGGTTTTGAGAGGGGTTCGAGGGAAATTATTGGGAATTTGAGGGAGGGGATTAAGATTTCGGTAACTCAAGTTTCCATGGAGAGAAGGCGAAGAATTGTAAAGGAAAACAAGGACTCTAGAGTTAGTACTCCTGCAAATAATTTGGAGTCGAAATCCCCTTCAACAACTGCTATAGAATTGTAGGTATGTATCATTATCAATTTTTTTTCTTGGGTCACTCTACAAGTGATAGGGTTTTTCATTCTAGGTTTCAATGCACTATGCAATCACCATGGATTTTTCCCATTTCGTATTTTCCCCATTTTGTATATACTTCTCCTATTGTTAATGTATGTTAGGGTTTTATATTAAGATTTTGTAATAGTCCAAGAATAAATTCCTTTGACACGTCTCTGCATGCCTCTACATTTCCTCTTTTTAGAAACTTGAATTCTCCTCAAATTAGGGGCAGGAGCAACGCAGGGAATGGAGTTCCACAAATTATTTCCTTGGCCTCAACCCCTTTACCATATAGTCAGTCAAATGTGCAAGAAGGTTGCAATGATTTCATTAAACAATTGTTGGGGTTTTAATGGCAATGACATTCTCTCCATATCACTTGTTCCTTTGCATCTATAGATGGGATTCATGTCTTTCTCATCCATTCCTCAAAGAGTCTCAAGATGAATATTTTTTGGATCTCGATGCAAAGGAAATAAATGAATAAAAAGGTATATGTCATATATATTAATCCGATGTGTGAATGAAGATAACATGAAATGGAGTTATTAATTCATTAAAATAGGAATTTAAACTCATGTAACATTTGTCTACAACTTTCCTCAAAGTAGTGGCCACTACTTAAGAATGACCGTCCTTGATACACTTAATTAAATTTTGTTGGTCGTGATGCGGATTTGACTTGTAAACATTATGGAGATCAAGATATAGTAAGTGTTCTTTCAAGAAGAGACGATCCTAGGATAAAACAAATATGAAATGCACTTTCCATTGCACTTATCTTAGATTATAGATTGGTAATGATTGCCCTATCGTGTTGGTTAGATGAAGTTTGGCTACCCACAAAGTATTTCCGGTGAGATTTAGAAATTGTACATTGCACAAGAAGGGGTTTAGATTCCTTTCTCATTAAAACATCTAGATAAACTTGTACCCAATGCTACAGTACTAGTTACAAGTGTTGTTGGTTGGCGGCATTAGGGCCTAGTTTACATAAAGAATGAGGTTTTTCTTCATGTTGTGGATAATGAAGATAAGAATTTATTACGAAGAATTATGCATACAATGGACATGCAAAGTTTAATTATTAGTATGAAGGAATAGTTCCTTAATGAGATCATAACTTTGTCATTATAAATAAACCTTCAAGATATTTTATTTGCTGAAATAGGCATTGCAATTCATGATTTAAGTGTCCCTTACACTACTGTTGGGTAATTGAGATTATGCATGTTGAAGACTAGTCATTATGTTTAGTGTCCTATTGATTCTTACATACACAAGAGGTGACCTCTATTACATTATGATGAAGGCTACATCTTCGTAATGGATATATTAAAGAAGTTGATCAAATATAAAGGCTGCCAAGTTTATCTCCTTTAAATAGAAGGACTATTACTTTCTTACCCTCATATTTCTCAAAGACTCTAAAGAAAAGCCATACAATGTTGATTCCCTCAAAGAAATGTTTAATGTGGGAATGCGAAGATGGTACCTACAATGCAATTAATGTAGACTCTTCTAATCCAATTTGCAAATACACTCTCCAAGAATTCAAATCCACAACTAAAACTTCAATATAAATTCCTTAAAATTAATTTTATGTGAAACACAATTTCCAGCTGATAAATTGAAGTTTGATTATGGATTAAAGTTCACATTTGAATCCCTCAACAAGTATTTAAATCAAAATGGGGCGCCAATAGATGTTGGACATCTTTAGATTTCAGATTGGTTGACCAAGTGGGAAGAAGGTCGACTCCATTTTTATCTCTGCGCTCAAATTCCAGAAATTAAAATACAACAAACTATAATAGCGGTGAAGCTGAAAATTAGTTCAGACAACTTGCTCGGGCTATTAGCAAAGCGGGATGGGGTTTGAATGGGTTTTCTACAAAGAGGAGCACAGGCGAGGTAGAGGACCTTCCACAGGCCAACATTAGCAGAGTGGTGAAGGGGAAGCTGAGCCAACTAATGAAGGACAATCCTTCTTCCTCTTTCTCTTCCAGGGACATCGCTGTTCACAAGGAATCTCTCTGAGCTTGCTCTGAAAGTGCCCGCATCTTCATACACTACCTCTCTGCCATGTAAGTCAACACTCTTTTAACTTAACTCGGTCGGTCATGGCTTACTTCATAATAGTCCAAATTAGAGTTCTCTACATATTTTTAACAACTATTGGATCCAACAAATGCATAATTTTTTCTTCAAGTGGTGGCGCGGGGTTGATTTTTGATGGGATTGAGACTCCCTGACCATTTGCTGGATGGACAGGCTGAATTTGTCTCTCAACTATTGTTCTCGAAGTCCCTATCCTCTGTGTTTCTCATTTTTGGTCTATCAGTTCAATTATTATGGAGTCCTAAAGAATGCCAAATAGAATCTAAACCCCAATTCATTGGTAGTCTAGTATCTTGTGTTTTTTCTTAGACTGTGTATTTCAATGAACTACCGAGGTCACCCCTGCTTCAATTTATAGGGTATTCATTTATTATGATGGATCTGGGTAGAAACGGGAGATAACCTACTTGTGATGTTGAGTTGAGATAAAAAAATGCTAGATTCTTGCCTGTTCCAGTTTGCTGCATCAAGCCATAGATTTCACACTTCACAAGAAATCCATTCCTGCCGATAATTCCTCTACAAGGTCAACATAAATTTCATTGTTTGACTGTTTCAAGTCACTTGCTCGCATTGTTTCAACACCATATGCATCTGGTTTGGTGTCACGACCTTCCATAAATTTCTTCCATTTTCCACAGGTTCCTATAGGAATGAGCCCGTCTGATCTAAACATGATGCTACTGCCATAATACCACTGCTCCTTTAACATCCATAAAATTCCATTGCTTAAATATTTCATCTTTTGCTTTATGTCAACATGGGTATGTCTTCTTTTTTTTGTCTGCATCAAGTTTTTCATTGGTCTTTCTTAGCTTGATTTCAACTTGAATTATCCGCATTTAAAAAATGCCAGATCCAACAAGTGGTTAGCTTCATCCAGAATGAGCACTTTTAAGCCATTTTCGCTACACATGTAATCTGTTGCTCCCGACGACTACCTGAAGCCAATATTAGAATGGTATCTCAACAATGTATTAGTCTCTGATGCAATTTGGCTGGCAAGTTCACATGTTGGACAAACAACCAGCACAATAATGGGAGATCTCCTTTGATCTTGGGTCAGAGGAGGAATTTTTTGCTTTTTACAACCACCTCAATTTGCTAGAAGCTGCAATGCATAACTGTAATTGATTACTTTCTAACATATAGAAATTGATAAAAAATGCTAGAGTCTTTCCTGTTCCAATTTGCTGCATCAAGCCATAGATTTCACACTTCACAAGAAATCCATCCCTACCGATAATTCCTCTACAAGGTCAACATAAATTTCATTGTTTGACTATTTCAGGTCACTTGCTTGCATTGTTTCAATGCCATATGCATCTGGTTTGGTGTCACGACCTTCCATAAATTTCTTCCATTTTCCACAGGTTCCTGTAGGAATGAGCCCGTCTGATCTAGACATGATGCTACTGCCATAATACCACTGCTCCTTTAACATCCATAAAATTTCATTGCTTAAATCTTTCATCTTTTGCTTTATGTCAACAGGGGTGTGTCTTCTTTTTTTTGTCTGCATCAAGTTTTTCATTGGTCTTTGTTAGCTTGATTTCAACTTGAATTATCCGCATTTAAAAAATTCCAGATCCAACAAGTGGTCAGCTTCATCCAGAATGAGCACTTTCAAGCCATTTTCGCTACACATGTAATCTGGTGCTCCCGATGACTACCTGAAGCCAATATTAGAATGGTATCTCAACAATGTATTAGTCTCTGCAGCAGTTTGGCTGGCAAGTTCACAGGTTGGACAAACAACCAGCACAATAATGGGAGATCTCCTTTGATCTTGGGTCAGAGGAGGCATTTTTTACTTTTTAAAACCACCTCAATTTGCTGGAAGCTGCAATGCATAACTGTAATTGATTACTTTCTAACATATAGAAATTGATAAAAAAATGCTAGAGTCTTGCCTGTTCCAGTTTGCTGCATCAAGCCATAAATTTCACACTTCACAAGAAATCCATCCATGCCGATAATTCCTCTACAAGGTCAACATAAATTTCATTGTTTGACTGTTTCAGGTCACTTGCTCACATTGTTTCAATGCCATATGCATCTGGTTTGGTGTCACGACCTTCCATAAATTTCTTCCATTTTCCACAGGTTCCTGTAGGAATGAGCCCGTCTGATCTAGACATGATGCTACTGCCATAATACCACTGCTCCTTTAACATCCATAAAATTCCTTTGCTTAAATATTCCATCTTTTGCTTTATGTCAACAGGGGTGTGTCTTCTTTTTTTGTCTGCATCAAGTTTTTCATTGGTCTTTGTTAGCTTGATTTCAACTTGACTTATCCACATTTAAAAAATGCCAGATCCAA
Organism: Pseudotsuga menziesii; assembly: GCA_001517045.1. NCBI lineage: Eukaryota > Viridiplantae > Streptophyta > Pinopsida > Pinales > Pinaceae > Pseudotsuga > Pseudotsuga menziesii. Next base: position 160,031 of record LPNX010427435.1, read on the forward strand.
CAAGTGGTCAGCTTCATCCAGAATGAGTACTTTCAAGCCATTTTCGCTACACATGTAATCTGGTGCTCCCGATGACTACCTGAAGCCAATATTAGAATGGTATCTCAACAATGTATTAGTCTCTGCAGCAGTTTGGCTGGCAAGTTCACAGGTTGGACAAACAACCAGCACAATAATGGGAGATCTCCTTTGATCTTGGGTCAGAGGAGGCATTTTTTACTTTTTACAACCACCTCAATTTGCTGGAAGCTACAACGCATAACTGTAATTGATTACTTTCTAACATATAGAAATTGAAAAAAAATGCTAGAGTCTTGCGTGTTCCAGTTTGCTGCATCAAGCCATAGATTTCACACTTCACAAGAAATCCATCCCTGCCAATAATTCCTCTACAAGGTCAACATAAATTTCATTGTTTGACTATTTCAGGTCACTTGCTCGCATTGTTTCAACGCCATATGCATCTGGTTTGGTGTCACGACCTTCCATAAATTTCTTCCATTTTCCACAGGTTCCTGTAGGAATGAGCCCGTCTGATCTAGACATGATGCTACTGCCATAATACCACTGCTCCTTTAACATCCATAAAATTCCATTGCTGAAATATTTCATATTTTGCTTCAATACAACGAGAACTCATTTCAAGATGTTGTTTTAAGTGCCAGACAAATTTGAAATGATATTACAACATCCCAGAAATGAGGATATAAGCCACCACTGTGGGAAAATCTCATAGACTGTAAATAAATAAAAACCTCTTGCTGTCAAAGTGTTCTTCAATCCTGAAAACATCATTGGGTCCACCGACTGCTTCACTTATTGATATATGGCATTTGACTGGCTGACATTGGGACATGAACCAATGAAGAACACCTTACTCCATCCATTCTACAGCATTTGAAATGTCACCAGGTCTCGTTATGAACCCATAAGAGCTGATTGTATTTGTCCTTCATTTCTGAAGTTCTGAAGTGGTTTGAAGCTGCTGAAGACATATATTATCCGAACCACGTCAATGTAGAGCAATCTTTATTCCATATAAACTAGGGGTGTCGTGGGATAATCACAATTTTCTCACTGGAAACATCTCATAGGACTGTTCAAACTTTTCTTCAAGGCTCATGGCTGAGTGTTGATATGCAAACAAGATGCAATGTTTTCTTCAAAGATTTGTAGTATTTGCTTAACAGGTTTGTGAGTAGAGATGAGAATAACAAATATATGGAAGCTCTGTTTGGAAAATCTTTGGATGGGAATTTTTGGGGCAATATTTGTAGTATTTTTCCGGTCTAAGTATGCAAATAGAGGTACTATGAGAAAGCATTTATAAGCTTTGGAAAGAAAACCATTGAATGGAAATTTGGAAAGCTATGAGTTGTAAAGGGCGGTGAAATATCCTTACAATCAAAGTACTGCTCAGAAAAGCTTTGAATGGATTGTTTTCATGACCTTGAGTTGTAAAGGCCGGTGAAATATCAATTTATTTAAAGCTTTGCACAGAATCCTTTGAATATAACTTTGTCCAAGTGTGAGTTGTAAAGGCCGGTGAAATCTTTATGCACTATTTTTTTTATTTGTTAATTTTTTAAAGTCATGGAGGTCCAGAAAGCCTATAAAGGATCGCAGGATGAGGAAATCAAAGGTGAATTTGCAGTAGTTATTTTTTTACAAGAAGGGGGACCTGCAAATTATAAGGATGGAAGACCTAGTGTTGGTTATCAAGGCATTGATTAAATTGAGATGCCATTAGCATAAACTACCATTGTCTGCAGCATTCCCACTGCTTCAACTCATGGTGGTGCTGTCCTTAGATCATTGGAAGTTAGAGTATAAGTTGCTTGTGGCAAGAGGAAAGAAAATTAGATAGTATAATTGTTTATTTTCTCATTTAGATCATTGGAAGTTAGAGTATAAGTTGCTTGTGGCAAGAGGAAATAAAATTAGATAGTAGAGTTGTTTTTTCCTGGTATGCTTAGGTTCAATGAATCTTATGGTTCAATCTCAAGTTGAATTCAATGTTGATTCCTTACTATTTTATTTATTGATGTTGATTTCTTTTTATTTTATGCTATATAATATATTTCATTTTAAAGTTTATATATATATATATATATATATATATATATATATATAACCTCATTGGAAAATTTAAATTCAAACTGAATCTAATTTTTGCCAAAATCGAACTTGAACCCAAACTGTGTGACTTAGGTTCTAACGTACATTCTAGTCTTCAAATTTTTAGCAATAACCTTGTTGTCATGGTTGTCCCACCGTCAAGCTCCTAGTAGTCAAAGGACTGTTGCTTTTTGACACTTGTAATCTAGATATTTAATCTGAGTTCCATTTATATAACTCATACCTTGTTGGGCCTTGGATCCTTCATGATAATCCAAGAGATCAACCTTCAAATAATAATTTAAAATTCTGTTCTAAAGCTGATTTTGCCAATAGAACATGGCAGGTTTAATTAGGACAATTTTCAAATCTGAAGTAGCAATTGGAAAACAATTTAAATTTGTCCAGATTTTCTCTTGTTTTATCCTTGCTTATTCAATCATTTCATATTTAATCAAGGACTAAGATTTTCTTCTGTTGTAAACCTATCAATTAGTTTAAAAATGATACATTCTGGCAAATTTGTAACAGCTCTTTAATCGCTACTTCAGATCTGAAATTTATCCTGATTAAATGTCCTGTTCTATTGGGAAAATCAACTTTAGAACAGAGTTTTAAATTATAATTTGAAGGTTGATCCCTTGGATTAAAATTTCAAACCAGTATGCAATTGAATATCTTGCTTTAAACTATGTTTACACTCCATTTTCATATATGTTTATGGGTTTAAAGCATTTTTCTATTGTAAACTCTGTTTGTTGGTCATAAAGAATCAACAATCCAATTAGCATTCCAGATCTTAATTTTGAGAGTAATTGCACATTTATTGATCACCGTTCCAACTCTCGTACTTCCATATTAATACTTTAACCAAATAAAATCTTATACTTATAACCAAGTTTACATTTCATTCTCACATATCAATAAGGGTTTAGAGAACTCTCTTGTTATCAATTTGTTAGTTGTTTTAAAAGACATCGTGACAAGTTGGTAATAGTCATTTAATCATTATTTCAGATCTGGATTATAAGAAGAATTTCACACATATTGGTTAATGTTCATGCTCTTGTCTTGCACTTTTAAAGCACACTAAGTATAGATATGAATTTGGCAATTTAATCTCTTGCTTAGATCTGGTTTATTGTTCCATTTCATATCGATCCAAAGGTTAAAGCAATTTGCTGTAATAAATCTGTTAGTGACTTAAGAGATATACTTTCTACTAGTTATTACAGCAATCAATCATTTATTTCAAATATGGAATTTATGGGCAATTTTTCACAAGTCAATTTGTATTCAAACTTTGAACTCTGCATTGCTAGAGCACTTTGACAATTGGTCTGAATTCTAGCATAATATCTCAACACAATTCACATTTATAAACCATTCATAGTTGATATAGCATTCTAAGTAATTCTGGAATTTCATTGCATTACTTAGTTGGTCTTATGGAACACCCCCATTTGTTGGAATTTCCACCCTAATGTGAGGGAACCCCCCAATGTGTTGCAATTTCCACCCTAAGTGAGGGAAACAGCTCCGTAGGTGACAACTCTTCCAGGTTGCACTTGAGCTTAGGACCTAGTGAGGAATTTGCACACATCTCTGACCCTAGAGGGGGCAATAGTTTTCAACAAGTCCTCTTCCAGTTCCCACCAGACAGTGCCTCTTGAAATGGGATTTTCTAGACTACTTGGCACATATGGCCATATTCATTGAAGTTGGATATTTTATGCCTAGTTCTCTGGTATCATGGCATAGTTGGACTACCTCCCATGAAACAAGAGAGTGTTTTCCTTTCTGAGTTCTTTCCTCCTTTCCATGTGAGGTTCCTTACAATCCTGGCAATTTCCGTCAGAACCCTTATTGTATTTGTTATTTTTTGAACGAAGGTAAAGGGGCATTGAGGATAACACATATTTAGTCAAAATCATTTTGGCATGAAAATTGAGCAATTTGGAACCCCAACTTGTTACTCTTCTTTTTAGTTTATCCAATGCAGGTTGCCATTCCTTGAGCTCCAAACTTCCTGTAGCCAAAGGAATTCACACACATTGAATTAACTTCTAGTTTTGAACAATAAAGAAGTCCAAGTTCTTGGAAACTTGTGAGACAGGCTGCAATAGAAAATTCCATCCATAAATTTTGAATTTCCAGTTATTTATCTTTCCTCCTGAGGCCAAAAATAGATGTTTGATCCTTTTGAATATTTTAGCAATTACAGTTGAAGCCCCACCAATAAGGAGGGTATCATCTGTAGATTGTGAGCAGTTGAGGGATTCAATTCCTCAAACTATATCAACCAGTGTTACGTGTTATGTATACCTGCACCTCAGATACACACTCTGGATAGGGACCTGGGGTACATCTTGGGTATAGCTCATCTCCTGAAATAGGCAGGTATCCATACCTGAAATAGGCAGGTATGCAGGGGATGCGTGGGGGTATGTTCCCATCCTATAGATGTCCATGTGTACCCTATGCACATATAAACAAATAAAGAGTAAAACAAACTTAAACTACTCTCTCTATTCCTTTCCTAATTAGTCCTACCAACCCAGTATCTATGAAACACATACAAGTCCTAAACTGATTCATTTGGTGTTGACTGTTGTTTTAGAATTGGAAACTCATTACACAGCTGATTTTCAGAGTGTTTCCCTTGGATTTGACAGTGTAAGCTTTGGAGAGGCATACTATATCTTTATATGTTTGGAGCAGGGTCATATATGTTCTAAACCCCCACTGTACTTAATTTTTCTTGGGCCCTGGGGAGGG
>LPNX010427435.1:171127-186823 GCA_001517045.1 Pseudotsuga menziesii
TTTTACTTGGGTATTGTTTTTCCAGTCACCCAAAGCACATGAGCTGAGACGGAAATTGAGAATGAGAGGTTTAAGATGCCATGTGCTTTACTCTCAAAATTGTTCTCGACTGTGTGTGCTGCCTCTTCATGCTTCAAGCTCTCAAGCTTTAAGGTGATAAAATTCTAGATAGTTCTTTGCCTCTAAATTTAATTGGATAGATTTGGTCTTTGGAAAGTGCATGTTAAGCACTTCTGGCTCAAATGGAGCCCATGCAATAAATTCTTGTTGAGCGAGATCTGTATTACTAAAAGTTAGATTTGGTTATTTGCAGGTACCTGTATGTTCAGTGGGGCTTGGATATAGCCAATATGTATGTGTTTCTAGGGAAAAAGGAGATACAATCTATGAAGAGATTATTGGAGGAATGCATAAGACACTGATATTTAGGGGGATCATCTATGATGGAAGTGAAAAGATGGGGAGGAGTCCTTCCAGCTATGGAAGAGAAGACGTTTTCCCTTCACAAAGTCCAAATATAGTGACAGTTATTGTAAGTGATGATAAAGAAGAATCCAGCGGCCAAGAGATGATTACAGCTTTGAAAACATTTTCTTGAGATAAATAATTATGCATCCCATTGTATGTAACCAGACGCATTTTTACTAAAATAAAGGTTCCTAGTAAATTTTAGGGAGATGAAAACTACTAGTAATGTTTTAGAATATTTGTAAAAACCCAACAGGTTGTTAAGTATTGAACTTTTACGGAAGCCATCATATCCATGAAAGAGCTACTAGGTAATACAATGGAGTTGGACTTCTTTCAGAGGTATCAAAAGTGGACTTCTTTCAGAGGTATTTGTTATAATAAGCGCATATATAACTGTTTGTTGGAATTGTTTCTTTTTGCCATGTTAAATCTTGTGAAATTACTATGTACATTTTTCAGTTATTTGTTTTTTATTTTTACTGAGCAACACAATTTATTGCTTAACATGTGTTGTTTGCAGGTAACCTTACTCACAAGCTTTGTAAAAATATGAAGAGGGATGCTGCTGCAATGTGGATACGGAAGCACGTTCACAGATATAAAGCTCAGCAAGCTCAGAAGCAGAGGTATTAGAAGTGTTTTTGTATGTTACAATAAGCACATATATAACTGTTTGTTGGAATTGTTTTTTTTGCCATGTTAAATCTTGTGAAATTACTATGTACATTTTTCAGTTATTTGTTTTTTATTTTTACTGAGCAACACAATTTATTGCTTAACATGTGTTGTTTGTAGGTAACCTTACTCGCAAGCTTTGTAAAAACATGAAGAGGGAGGCTGTTGCAATGTGGATACAGAAGCACGTGTGCAGATATAAAGCTCAGAAAGCTCAAAAGCACGTGCGCAGATAGAAAGCTCAAAAAGTGGGCCATTGAGTATAAATATTTTGTTGCTGATGCTTTTCCATTGAGTATGAAGAGCCTGTTGCTGAGGGTTTCAAGCTGCTAAGTATGGTTTTGAAGCTATCGTGGGATCCAAGTATGGCTTAACAACAAAGTACAAGTGGGATGGTTTAGCCAATGTAATATTTTGAAAATTCATTGGTGTACTAGATGATTTTCATGTAAAGTTATATGGAGATAGTTTTTGAGAAAACTCATTTATTGTAATACTTGACATTTCATATAATATAATTTGTGCTGTTTAAAACTTATATGGTTGCACTTTATATTTGCATAATTCAAATATGTATTAGATGATGATAAATAATGTATGATTCTCTTTTTAATTTAAACATAATACCATATTAAAAATTTATATTGATTAATAATGGACACCATTAAAACTACTAAAATATAATAACCACACATAAAACCACTAAAAATGACTAAATTAATGACCAATAAATGAGATTAATGACCAAAATTCATGTATAAAATAACAAAAAATTGAGAGACATGTGACCAAACAATGAGATATAAATGACCAAAAAAAGGACCAAAATTCGCATATCAATGACCAAAAAACAGTTTTGGTGGCTAATTTGCGGTCTTTTAATACGCAACCAAATTTGGTCATATTCTAGTTTGCCATGTGGTCATTAATTTGGTCATAAATGTGGTCATATATTTGGTCATCGATTCAAATATGACCAAATTAATGACCACATGGCAAACTAGAATATGACCAAATTTGGTTGCGTAATAAAAGACCGTAAATTAGCCACCAGCGATCGCCAAACCAAAAGTGGTCATTGATATGCAGATTTTGGTCATTTTTTTGGTCACTAATCTCTCATTTTCTACTAGTGATTCCTCTCTATGCTAGTTGGATCCCACATGTTCCTAGAAGTCAATACTTTCTAAACTGGGTCATGGAGCACTTTGGAATCATGCTAGAAACTATTTTAGCAAGTATGTTTTTATTCCTGGTTCCTAAAAGTGCAGTTCTACTTTTTCTGTAAGCTGCCTTGCTTTACAGCAGTTTTAAGGCATAAAGGAAAAGCTAGTCTAGGGGAACTTGCCTTGTTTTTTTCCAACATCATCCTCCTTCCTTTTCTCCAAAAAAATCATGAATGAGTTGTATTTCCATCACTTATTATCTTTACCACTTTCTTTAGCCAATTCGTGAGCATATTCATAGATTTGGAAATTCTTTCTTGCACCTATGGGGGATTTGACTAGATTTAGTAAGCCTGTTTTTTTACCAATTTGAATAAAAACCTAGTGCTTTAGAATTACTCATTTAATTATATATTTGAGCAGCCTATTACTTCATATGTTTGGATTATGAACACTTATTCAATACAAGATTAAGTTATGCTCCAATTTCAATCTCCTTTTGTATAAATTTTGCATGATTAATTAGCAATTTTGTGAGTGTAATTGATATATTACTTGGGTTCAATTTCCACATGGTATTAGATCCTTTGTATATTTATTTCTCTCCTTCCAAATTTTTATTGCAGGTTCAACATCACTGACTGGGAGTGCATTCTGCTGACTGAAGGGAACAGGAGCTGAAATATGGACCAATCTGAAAGGATCATCTTGAATCCATTCAATTTATTTGAATGGAAAGTTGGGATGGAGATATTGTTGAGAGATAAATTTATCTATACGGTTTCCATGGATACTGAGGTAGAGTCCAATGCAACTGTAGAGAAAATAAAATGGCACAACAAGAGGGATGAGGCCTATGGTCTTTCATGTCTGAGCATTTCAAGAGACCTCCTCTTTCCTCTTGATTTATTGACATATCCTAATGAGGTGTGGGAAAATATTGAATATATTTTTGGAAAGACATGTGATATGAGAGGAAATCAAATTGATAATGAATTGATCTCCTTGAGTCCTACTAGCTTTGAATCATTGCAACTCTACTTTACCAAGTTTAAGGCCCTTATTTTGCAATTAAAACAATGTGGGATTGAAAATAAGGAAGGGAAACTAGTTTTGACCATTCTCTCTAAGCCTTGTCCTAATTATTCAATGTTTGTTTCGACCTTCCATGCCACTAAATTGACATCTTGAACTTGGAAGATGCCTAAGCTTGCTGAGTTCATGGAATCCCTCACCTAGGAGAAAGATAAATTGGTGATGATGGGAATCATTAAACCTTCCAAAGACCAAGATTTGGTTGCTAGAGATTCAAAGGTGGATTCAAAAAGAAAGAAAAAATATAAAAATCCACCTGAGCAAAAGAGAGAAAGTCAAAGTCTTAAGAGGAGCCCTCAGGCTCCAAGAAGAACTTCCAGAAGAAGAAGAACAAAGGAGAAATGAGAAAGTGCACATACTACAGTAAGGGCTATCATCCCGAGAGCTCTTGTATGAAAAACAAAATTGACATGTCGACCCAACTCCTGTAAAATAACAACATCTCCCTTCCTGATTTCTCAATGAAGAGGGAAGGAGGATCAAATTCAGAAGACAAGGAGAGAGTACATGCTTTGGTTACTAGCATCTCAAGCTCACCTAGTTTCATCATTGATTCTGGAGCTTCTAGACATATGGTTTTGACAAGGAAGATATTTTCCTCTCTTGACATGTCAAAAGGTCCACCAATAGTTTTGGGAGATAACTCTCTGACTGACAGTATGGGGAAGGGTAGGATTGATCTTGACCATGGTAATTTCAATTATGTGTTGTATGTTCCAGGTCTTGCCTCTAATCTCTTGTTAGTGTATCAGATGACTCACACTGGGTCTCCAAAGAAAGTCATATTCTCCCCTAATGAAGTTGAAATCACAGATATTTTGAATGGTAAAGTCATAGCAAAAGGTGTTTTTGATCACAGTTCGAAGGTATACAGGTTTTCCCATTTTCCACCCTACTCAAACACCTCTACTCTTCTTACTCATGCTAATGAAGAAAGAAATATTTGGCATGAAATATTTGGCCATATTAACTACAAGTATATTTCTGATTTGAGTGAAAAAGATAAGGTCATAGGGTTACCAAATATCAAGATTTCTAAAGGAGTCTGTCAAGGTTGTATCCTAGGAAAACACCCACAACACAAGCATGAGAGAGCTAGTCATGAGAGAACTTCTCCACCCCTTGAGTTGATCCATAGTGACATTGATGGTCCAATCCCTCATATGTCCATGATTCAAGCCAAATATGCACTCACCTTTATAGATGAATTTTCCAGGTATTTTTGGGTTTACTTCGTAAAGCATACATCTGAATTTTTTGACCTTTTCAAAGTCTTTAGAGCCTTGGTTGAAAACCAGTCTGGGAGGAAAATCAAGATCCTAAACAATGGTGGTGAATATGTTAAGTCTGAGTTCATCCATAATTTCAATGATGTAGGTATTCATATGCAACATTCTATTCCTTACACACCATAACAAAATGGTGTAGCTGAGAGGAAGAACAGATCACTGAAGGAGATGGCAACTTGCATGATGGATGCTAAAACTTTGCCACCAAATTTTTTGGGCCAAGGATATAAAATTTGCATCCTATATCCATAATAGGGTTCCACATAAGCTACTTTATGGTATTACTCCTTTCGAATCTTGGATTGGGCACAAGCCAGATGTGACCCATTTTAGGATTTTTGGCTCAAAGGCTTGGGCTAGAATTCCAACTGAAAAGAGGAAGGATTTGCAACCCTAAATCCAAGAGTTCCTATTTTTTGGGTATTATGAAGATTAAAAAGGGCTACAAGCTGATAAACTTTATCACTAACAAATATTTCATTGAAAGGAGTGTTTAGTTTGAAGAAGATCCTTTAGCAGCAATTAAAGTTGGAGAGTCATCTTCACCACCACAGTCATTGATTGTAATTGAAGAGACCAATGAGTTTGTTGATTCTGATATGTCTGATGATGATGATTTAATTGAAAATCCTAACATCCCTACAATACCAAAGTGGGAAGAAAGGACAATTCATGCAGCTGGGGAGCTATTTAGAAATCCTAGTGACACTAGGAGGACTAGATCTCAAATTGAGAGTGCTCTTTATGTGAAAGATACACTCTTTGCTTAGAAGTGTTATTTGATGTTTGATTCTAATCCTCTGAGATATGAATATGCATCACATGATCCAATATGGAAAACATCCATGAAAGGAGAATTCAGCTCGCTCCAGGAGAACAACACATGGGAACTGGTTGATATTCCCCCAGGGAGAAACCTAGTGAAGTGTAAGTGTGTCTTTAAAACTAATTTTTCTATTGATGGTTCACCTATGAATTATAAGCCAATATTGGTAGCCAATTTCTACTCTCAATTACATGGTATTGACTACAATGAGACCTTTGCACCAGTGGAAAATATGGACTCCATAAGGCTAGATCTAGCCATTGCAGCTTCAAAGCACGGGGAAGTACATCACATGGATGTGAAATGTGCTTTTATAAATGGATATATTAATGAACATATTTATATGAAACAACTTGAAGGGTTTGTTTCTAATTCATATTTGGTGTGTAGGTTAAAGAAATCAATGAATGGGCTCAAGCAAGCCCCTAGGGCTTGGTATGCCTAAATTGATGGCTTTCTGTTGTCACTAAGTTTTGTTTAATGAAAGTCTAATACTAATGTCTATTTGAAGATGATTCATGGTTCTCTAATGATTATTTTTATGTATGTGGATGACCTACTAATTATAGGAAGTTCAAAGAAAGAGATTTCCTCCTTGAAGGATGCAATGAAACATGCATTTTCCATGACAGATTTGGGGTTGTTGAGCCAATTCTTGGGTCTTGAAATTTCTCAATCCCAACATGGAATCAAATTCCATCAGTCCAAGTATGCTTTATATTTTCTCACCAAGTTCAGTATGAAATATTGCAAGCCAAGCAAGACTCCATTCCTTTCAGGAGTTAAGCTTGAGGAAGCAGGTTCTTCTCCTATGGTAAATAATACACTCTATAGGTAGTTGATTGGGTGTTTTCTTTATCTTACACATACTCGACCTAATTTATCTTATGTAGTTAGTGTGGCTTCGAAATACATGAATCGGCCTCATGAGATCCATTGGAGAGCAGCCAAGAGGATCCTAAACTTTTTTCAGGGAACAAAGACTCATGGGATTTTCTACAAAGAAAAATATGACTTAGAGCCAGTTGGATTTACTGATAGTGATTGGGAAAGTGATAATACAGATCAAAATTCTACCTTAGGATATGTGTTCATTCTTACAGAAGGTCCATTCATCTAGTCAAGTAAGAAGTAGAGTGCCATAGCACTCTCATCTACAGAGGCAGAGTATAAAGGAGTTGTGAATGAAGCTACTCAATGTTTTTGGTTGCATGGGATACTTGGAGAATGTGGTTTCCAATCAAAGTTTTCAACAGTAATCTATTGTGAGAATCAAAGCACCATTCAAATCTCCACTGATCCGGTTCAAAGGAAAAGAACCAAGCACATTGAGATTCATATACACTATATCAGGGAGCTTGTGCATGATGGTACCATTGCTCTACTTTACTGTGCATATTCAGAACAAGTAGCAGATATCTTCACCAAAGTATTCTGTGAGAAGACCTTCAGTAATCTCAAATCACTATTGGGATTGCTGATCATGTGGTGAAGTGTGATTAATAACAATATTTCCAAAATTTTATTTCATGTCGATGTTTAAGGGAGGATTTTCCCACTGGGATTTTGCCTCTTTCCTTGGTTGTATGGAAATGCAGTATGTAAAAGGGTGACTAAGCCTTATTTCTAGGACCTATAATTTTCTGATATTTACTCATAAAGTCAGGCTTAAGGGGGGGTTTATAATAATCAACCCATAGTTACCCATATTTGACATTAATTAATCATTTTTGTCTTATTCCTAGATTCATAGATTCCTCTCTATGTTAGTTGGATTCCACATGTTCCTAGAAGTCAATACTTGCTAAACTAGGTCATGGAGCACTTTAGAATCATCCTAGAAACTATTTCAGCAAGTCTACTTTTATTCCCGGTTCCTAAAATCATAGTTCTTTTTTTTCTGAAAGCTACCATGCTTTATAGTAGTTTTAAGGCATAAAGGAAAAGCTAGTATAGGGGAACTTGCCTTGTCTTTTTCCCACATCATCCTCCTTCCTTTTCTCCAAAAAAAATCATGAATGAGTTGTCTTTCCATCACTTATTATCTTGACCGATTTCTTTATCCAATTCGTGAGCATATTCATAGATTTGGAAAGTATTTCTTGCACCGATGGGGGATTTGACTAGATTTAGTAAGCTTGCTTTATGACCAATTAGAATAGAAACCTAGTGCTTTCTAATATCTCATGTAATTATATATTTGATCATCCTATTACTTCATATGGTTGGCTTATGTACACTTATTCAATACAAGATTAAGTTATGCTCCAATTTCAGTCTCCTTTTGTATGAATTTTGCATGATTGATTAGCAATTTTGTGAGTTTAATTGATCTATCACTTGGATTCAATTTCCACAAAACGAGAAGACTAATTACACTTATTCAAATTTGTTTATAATAATAATTTTTCAAGTATCAGAATGTATGAGTCCTTTTGAAATCTTGTATGGACACAAATGTAATACTCCAATTTCTTGGAGCATTCTAGTTGATAGGTTAATGTTAGGACCTGAAGTGTTAAAATATATGGAACTAATCGTGAAATAGGTGCAACAAAACTTGAAGGTTTCCCCATACATGCAGAAAAGTTATGCTGACAAAAAATAACTCCTAGAGAGTTCCAAGTAGGTGAACATGTGTACTTCAAGGCAAAACCCAAGAAAAGCTCTTTGAGATTGGGAAAGTATTAAAATTTGGCACACAGGTAGTGGGCCATTTGAAATTTTGGGTTAAAGAAGGGCCAGTTTCATACAAGTTATCCCTACCACCTACTGTTAAAGTACATAATGTTTTTCATGTTTCCATTTTATATTCATGATGTTACTCATGTGACAGATTGGAACATTATCCAGGTGGAACCCAAAAGAGAGTTCTAGGTGGGACCAGAGTGTATTCTCGACAAGAGAGAACTTTTACTTCGAAACCGTACCATCAGACAATTCAAGGTGCAATGGAAGCACCTTAATCCGGAAGAATCTACTTGGGAGTTGGAAAGTGATATCCAAGAAGCATATCTAATCCTATTCCAAGATGAAGAAATGGAGGAACAAATCAGAAAGTTAATAACACTGAGGACAATGTTATCCTCTAAGGGGAAGTTTATGTAATACACCAAGAATTAATAATTTATTATTAATTTCTACCAAGATATTTTATTTTATTATTTTAAATATTGTTGACAGAAAGTAAAAAATAAAACAAATGTATACTGAAGGGGACATGAATGAAATAGATGTTGAAGAGTGTTTGTTGACCCACAAGAGGAAAAGACAAGTGGTTGCAGCTATTGAGTGAAAAATTGAGGTGGAGGAGGCATCTTCCCCAAAATAAGGTAACAACTCTTTATTGAGTGTTAAAGAGCAGGAGGCTCATAAATGACCTAGTCCTAGGAAAAATACTATATAATAGTATGTCCATTAGAAAGAAGGAGGCTAGAATTGGATGGGTATTGAATCTGATAATGCAAGAGATGGCGCATTAAGTGGATTTTTCTCTTGTGGTTCAGCGAACATGCTCGGGGGTTCTTGAGAAAGTGTTTTGACTACTCTAGGAGTTGGTTGAGAGGAACGGCTATTCCATTTATGTTTTCCTAGTAGTGGAATCAGGTTCTTATTATGTTGCTTATTATTGAATTTAGTTCTAGTAGGATGTTTTTCCTAACTTGAACTGCAACTGTATTTTCTAGGTACGAATGTTTATGCATCTATGTAGGACAAATATCCATGTTCTATATTTTCATCATGTTTTTACAATGCTAGATTAATTATTTATGCTAATCTGATGGGGCATTTATACCCAAATCAAAGATTGCTAGTAATGGGTACTATTGTAATAATTAGTAAATTATGAGCATAATCATTTTATTCTTGTTTTGGTTTTTTAATATATACACTAGCTTCATTTAATTAGTTTAATGTCTATAATTCTTTCTTACCAAAGCTAATTTCTCACAAGGTTAATCCTAGGGATAAAACTACTGTCTTAAACAAACCAAGATTTAATTAAGAATATGGTTGACAGCTGAAAGGCGCTAGAAGTTTTTGTATTGAATACATCCTATTAAAAGAACTCTATTACAAGTCCAAATTTTACAGATCAAGTTTGGTAGATCGGGATCCATCGTGATCACTGTAATTATCCTATATTTCTATATATATTATACATATTATGCATTACAAAAGGGAAATTGTTAAACATTTAATCAAAAATTACTGTACACTAGTTGTATCCCCTATCGGGTTAAGCTATAGAGATATTATTAAAATTTTCTTAAAACCCCTGTTCAAAACAAGACTGTTTAGATTGATATCTTTGGGATCACTTTAAACATCTATGGATATCTTAATTTTGAAGATCATCAAATAAAGGATTATATCAGTTATGGTAAACATAACCTATCCAACTAATCAATCAAGGATTTGCAAATATCCTTTCTCAAATATTACACTATCAGTTAACAACCGAAAATAAAGGTAATCAAAGAAAATCAAATCACCATTAGCCATCACTAAATGTTCTAATATTTGTCCCAATATCGCGTTAGCTAAACATACGGGTATTTAACCAAGGGAAACAATAAATGCAATACTATAGAATTCCCATTTAGAAAGAATCTAGGTATCATTTTTAAGCAGCGAATCTTACCAAACTTACTCATGGAAGTAACACCAATGAAGGATGGAAACCATTATTAAAAAAAAAGAAATATACAAGTATAAATATAGTATAATTCATGACAGGAATCTCAACGAAAATGGAAATACCCTAAGGGTCGCATCAATTTAAATTATACCTTAGACAGTATCAAAAACTACAAAATTCTTAACCAACAAACATCTAAGTGCTGAAAGACGGTTTTTGGAAGCTTATTTTCTAAAAATTTGAAATGAAACCCATAATATGCAATTGCAGAAGGATAAATGTAGAAGGATAATTCGATTTTTTAAATTCAACCCACAGTTTGCAATCCACAATTTGCAGAAGGCTAAATTGAAAAAAAATTAATGCAACTCGTAATCCGAAATCCACAATTTGTGGAAGGATATTTGTGGAATGGTAATTAGGAAGAAAGTTTAAAGACGACTCGCAAACCGCAATACGCAATTTTTGAAGGATTATTGCAGAAGGATCAGTGTGGAAGATTATTTGTGGAATGGTCATTGCAAAATGATCATTGTGGAAAGGACATTGCGGAAATATGACTGTGGAAAGACTAATAAACTTAGAAAATGAGGTTTGAATAGATAAATGAAGTAGAGCCTAATTTTCATATCTGAGTTCAAAGATTGAGCAAAGGTTGAATGACTAATTAAAGTCAAGAACAAGCAATGAGCCTTCAAAGTTTAATAATGCCATGTTATAGTTAATTGAAGAACACTTGATGATATTGTTTCCTTATCAAACTTCTACATTACACAACCGGTCATGTAACAGTAAAGCATGTTTTAGTATATATATATATCAATTCTCTAGGCTTGTGACACTTTGGGGGGTTTAGATCATAATCCAAGCTTGTTAGAGATTAAAAAATAACAGAACCTTGGTCCTATTCTTTTTCGATTTAGTCCTCTATGGGTCTCTCACAAATATTTCATGGGACTTGTATCTGAAACCTAGTTAACTTTTGTCTTGGTTTCACCCTTTTACGTCTGGGAAGAAAAGCTGAGAAGAGTTAAAATAACTCTCATATTGTGGGCCAAATATGTACCATCTCCTGCCCAAAGTAAATCTAAAGTCCTACTAACATTAGAGACTCATCAGCTTTCCATGGAGGCAACCCTAATTTCAAAAGAAGATTTAGAAACAGAAGTAAATCCCCATCAATATTTACATGCTACTTGTATGCAAGAAGAATATTTTTGGAGAAAAAAATCAAGAAGTCTCTGGCTTAAATCCCGGGACCGGAATACTGTCTTTTTTCATAAACAAGCAAAGGTAAGGTAGCAATATAATACAACTCAATATACTCACTCTCAAGACCAAGCTATCAAATATTTTGATAAAATAAAAATGGAATCATCTCATCATTTTAGTGTTATCTATTATGTGGATCATGTTACTAATCCTTCAAATACTGTGTTTCTGGATTTAGTTCCTGGGTTGGTCAAGACAAAGGATAATAATATTCTTACTCAAAGAATCATGTTAGAAGAACTAAAGTCTACAGCGGAGGACATGGAAGAATATAAAGCGCCAGGCCTACACGGACTTAGTGCAAGGTTCATTAAGGTATGTTGGGACACTACTCATAAGGATTTGCTTAAAATGGTGTTAAAATATCAGAATGTGAAAAAATCGTAGGTAGCACAAATTTAGATTTTCTAGCTCTAATCCGCAAAGAAAAAAATGTTGTTTCTTTCAACATATTTCGGCCCATCTCATTATGTAATATCGGCTACAAAATAATCACCAAAAATTATGGCTAAGATATTAAAAGGCATCCTACCTTGTATCATTCCACAAAATCAAGGAGGTTTCATCAAAGCCAAGAAAATATGGGACAATATCACTTTGGTTCAAGAGGCAATCCACTCCAACCTAAAGAATCATGAAAGATGTATGTCGATGAAAATATATTTAGCTAATGCATTTGATATAGTTTGTCACTCCTTTCTTTTTTAGGTGATGCTAAGGTTTGTGTTCAATCCTAGCTTTATTCGTTGAGTCAAAGATTGTATAAGTGATCAATGGATAACTCCCCTCATCAACAGAAGAGCTGCAACCTTCTTTAAATCCTATTGAGGCCTTAGGCAAGGTTTCCCTCTCTCTCCCTTGTTTTATGCAATCCAAGCTTTAGTGCTTAGTATTCAACTTAAGCAAGCTAGGAAGGACTAAGAATTAATTGGCATCAGAATGGCCCATGGAACTAAAGAGATCAATCATGCACATTTTGCATATGACACTAATTTTTTAGGAGGTACCAACCATCTTATATAGATAAGGTTGAAGTATGAACCGGAATCCTACTGCCAAGCATCTGGAAACAAATTAAATTTAAGGAAGAGTTTGATCTATACCTAGATTATAAACCCAAGAGAGATGTATGAAATTTCTCATTTTTTAGGAAATGAGGGAGTAACTATTTGGGACTCCTTTAAATATTTGGGTGTCCCAATTTTCAAAATCAATCCAAAAACATCATATTGGATCCTGCTTATTGAAAATTTCAAGAAACAAATCCTTTCCTAGGGAGCGGTTTAGCTAAATTTGACAGGGAAGTTGGTTATGATAAGGTCTATTCTAAATAGATTTCCTATGTTCCAATGTTCCATTTTGTTGGCTCCATATAGAATTCTCTCCATTATCGAAGGTTTGTTGCACTCCTTCCTTTGGCAAGGAGGGAAAAACAATGGTGGAAATAAATTTTCTCTAAATTAGCTGGAAGAAAAATAAATTGTCATGATTGGAGGGTGATCTTTAGGTTAGAGATTTAAAATATCAAATTTTGTCTTTGGGAGAAAAAATTCTTTGGAATTTGATTGGAATGAATCCTTCTTAGAGTAGTCAGGTGCTTAGACACAAATACTTTTCCATACGAAGGTTACAATGTCTGGATTCTGAACCTATGGTTAGGCAAGGATCCCCTATATTATCTCTCTGCAAGAAATCCATGCCCTGTTTCAATGAAGAAATTTTTTGGATTCCAAGTAATGGTAAGCATGTGAGAATTTGGAAGGAATCCATCTTGGGTAAGTCTCTCCTCTCCTCTCTACCAATTATCAGAAAGTATAAAATATGATTATATAAGCAAAGTTTATTCACTCTTTGGGATATTTCTAGATGGGATCCCTCTTTTCCCCATCGTTGGGTATGTTGGTCCCTATATGACTTCCCTGAAGAGATCGAAGAAGAAAAGAGACTATTCCTTTCCCAACTAACAGGGTTAGCTCCATTGGATAGAGGATTTAGAGATAAGCAAGGTTGGGGTTTTAGATCTGGGGAATACATTTATGCTCAAGGTTACAATCTTTTCTCTACTTTTCCAAATGTTCCCAACAATCCTTTGATTTGGAAAAGAATATGGAATTTGAAAATCTATTGAAAATTGACATGTTTATTTGGACTCTAGTGCATAGATGAATTCTAATAGGATATAATATAGAAAGAAGAGGATTTGTAGGATGATTTTGCTACCCACTTTGTAACGAAATTAAAGAATTCAATCAACACCTGTTTTTAAACTATCCCTTTTCCTGAAATGTTAGGGACCTTTTGGTATGTCCCTAGTTTGACAATTTAGATCTTCCAGGAAATACTCAACATATTTTTCTAGTTGGGACCGAATGTATCAAGGGAGTTTGGAACAAAAACAAAGTCTTAAAGACTTCTAGTTGATGATCCCAAAAATTATTTTTTGGTATATATGGATCGACCGCAATAAAAGAATATTCAAAGATAAGGCCCATTGTCCAGAACAAATTGCTTCTAAAATTCAATCTCTTATGGGAGAAACTCTTAGAGAATCTTTGTTGCCTAAAAATAAGACTGAACTTTCACCTAAAGAATCAAATTGGCTACAGTCCTTCAACATTTATGATCTAGACACAACTATGGCTAGACAACCGCTAGAATTTTGGGAAATAAGAATGTATCATTATCAGTTTGAAATTTGGATGAAGGAGAGGAAAATATTGAAACTCTTCTTTGATGCAGCTTCAAAAGGGAATCCAGGGGTGGCTGGAGGGGGAGGGGTCATCATTTTCCCTTAAGGAAATATTGAATTTGAATACTATTGGAATATATGAATTGACACAAACAACATGGTCGAAGCTTATGGTCTTTAGAAAGGACTTAAGCAATTGAAACCTATGTGGGTTGATGAAGCTATTGTGCTAGGAGATTCTGGTTTAATAATCCAGGCTATGAATGGAACAAGTCATTGTCAAAACTTAAGGTTATCCAGATTGTTCAAAAGAATTCATTCTATCTCAAGATCATTTCGACAACTTCAATTTTTTCATATTCTCCGTGAGTTGAATTTCAAGGCAGATCAAGTAGGAAATAAGGCGATTGCATTAAACATTAATGTTCTCCATGTTAATCATCACTTTTTTCTAGCTCTTCCTCCCTAAGTGGCGAGTTCCTATGCAATTTCTTGAATGTAATTATGTCGGTAGTTGCTTGGACATGATTGTTTTGCAAACTCTTGGTATATCTATTCAGTGGTTTGTCCAGTGCTTATATAATCTAATATATAATTGTTCTTGTCTAAAAAAAATGATTGCACAACTATAGATCAATACATTTTAATACTATATGTTATATTAAATTATCAACAAATTGTAATATAAATTTGTGATTTTTTATTTGATTTATTTTTATACATATATATGTTTTTTTTTTTTCAACTTTAGTAGTTTATAAATTTTAAACATTATGTATACATTTTATCCTTATATATTAAATGATCAATAAATTTTAAAATTCAATGTTTATTTCACCTCACATATATATCATTTTTAGACTTAAACCATTTTAAAAATTTTGTTTTAAAATTAAGTTGTTTTTTTTAAATAACAATCTTTCACACTTCAACCATGTTAAATTTCTGTTATTTCATTCACACTTTTAAAATTCAAAATTAATTTCACCTCCTAAGTATATAATTTTCATATTTTTTACACTTTTAAAATTCAATAATTATTTCACCTTAGAAATATATAATTTTCACACTTTAGAAAAGTTAACCATATTAAAAGTTCTTTTACAAAATTAACTATTATTATTATTATTATTTTAAGGTAAATAAAAAGTTTTCACACTTTAACCATATGTTAAATTCACAAAATAGATTTTATCTTCTAAGTAATATAATTTTCACACTTTTAAAATTCAATATCATTTTCACCTTGCAATAATATAATTTTCACTCAAATTTTGTTTAAAAATACAGTTCTTTTAACTAACAAGTTTTCACTTTTCAAATAAATAATATAATTAAATTAAATTATATGAAATCAATCTTATCATAAACTTTGCATTTTAAAAAGGATTTATAATAAAAAATTATTTTAAAATTAATCTACACAAAAATCTTCAAAATTTAAAATTAATATATAAATGTATAAATCAATTATTTTATTGTTATGACTCGTAATGTTGTAAATGTTATTATTGTGTATATTTAATTACACACATACATGTGATATTCTATGTTACATTAAATTATTACAA